>PITA01004187.1:0-127036 GCA_004023965.1 Spilogale gracilis
TTTTTTTTTTTAATGCTATTGTAACATCTAAGTATTTGTAGTGTGTTCCAAGAGGCTTTAGAGCTAACGTATTCTACCTGATTCTCCCAAACAGTCTTGTGTTTACACTTTATATCAGAGGCAGCTTTGAGAGACACAAGAAGCCACAAAATAGAAAAGTGAGCAGTTTGACACAAAGGAGAGAGAGACAGTGGAACATCTTTGCTTTGGTGGCAGACAGTGCCTTGTGGCTGGTTGGGGGGATGCGGGATTTACAATGCCAGCGTATGTATTTTTGTTTACATATGTTTATAAGTCTTTTTTTTTTTTTTTTTTAAAGATTTTATTTATTTGACAGAGAGAAACACAGGCAGAGAGGGAACACAAGCAGGGGGAGTGAGAGAGGGAGAAGCAGGCTTCCCGCCGAGCAGGCAGCCCGATGTGGGGCTCGATCCCGGGTCTCCAGGATCATGACCTGAGCCGAAGGCAGTTGCTTAACCAACTGAGCCACCCAGGCGTCCCTATAAGTCTTAGGAATAAAATTAGTTGGTCAGTCTATCTAGCTTCCTCTTTGAGCATTAAAACATGTCACTCTTGAGCTCTCTTGCAACTAAACACATAGTAAAGTGTAAAGTCTGGGTTGAAAGTAGACAAAGCAACCACAGGAATCATTTAAATGAAAGGGACTAGAGCTCTGTGGAATACTGAGCAAGAAATACCTTTTTTTTTTTTAAGATTTTATTTATTTATTTATTTGACACAGAAAAACACAGCTAGAGATGGAACATGAGCAAGGAGGAATGAGAGAGGGAGAAGCAGGCTCCCCGCTGAGCAGGGAGCCCGATGTGGGGCTTGATCCCAGGACTCTGGGATCATGACCCAAGCCGAAGGCAGATGCCCAACGACTGAGCCACCCACGCACCCCTGAGCAATAAATATCTTAAGAGTTGGCAAACTTTTTCTGGGGCGCCTGGGTGGCTCAATTGGTTAAGCGACTGCCTTCGGCTCAGGTCATGATCCCCGAGACCTGGGATCGAGCCCCGCATCGGGCTCCCTGCTCTGCGGGAAGCCTGCTTCTTCCTCTCTCACTCCCCCTGCTTGTGTTCCCTCTCTGGCTGTGTTTCTCTCTGTCAAATAAATAAATAAAATCTTTAAAAAAAAAAAAAAGTCAGCAAACTTTTTTCTGTAAAGAACCAGGTAATATTTTTTTTAGGCTTTGAAGACCATACAATCTCTGTTGCTACTCTGCTACCATAACATGAAAGCATGTATAGACAATATGTAAAGGAAGTAAAGCTTTATTTAAAAAAAAAAAAAAAAAAAGGAAGCAAGTGGCAAGTAGCTGGCTCTGGCCTCCATACGTAGTTTGCAAAAACTCGCCCTACAATTTCTTGAGTATCACCACCATAAAAATAAAAGGTAAATTCAGTTCCCTCCTCCCTGACATGAAAAAGCTGCTTATGTCCCAGGTGCCTTCAGATACTGACGTTCTGAGAGTTTGTGAAAGTTGACTCTGTCATCTGTTGTGGCAATTCACATAATGTCTTCCAAGATTATAGCTTGTGCCTCTTGAACCAGCAAGTTAAACACACTGTGAAATGTACTCCTTTATTTCATAGAACTGTTATCATGATTGCTGTTGAGTTATGTTCTCAAAGAGCATCAGCAAAGGAGAAAGGCAAAAGGTCCCCACTGTTCTGCAGTGTTAGCAGGATGTGGCTATTAAGGAACTTTGTGGGAAAAGACCCATGCCGTGTATTAACCCAAACTGGGAAAACTGTACACACAGCTCCGCATTTGGCGTAGCTGAATTATGTTACTTAGGTAGCAAGCTATTTCATAAGTGCTGCTTTAAAAAGAAAATGGAATCAGTTAGAGTTAGTGGATTCTTGTAGTCATTTTCAGTTATTCATTGTTTCATCTTACTTCTCTTCACAAACAGACCCATTTCTAGCTTATTGCTGAGCGTTTACTGATCTAATGCTTTAGTCTTCACTTGGATAGTTCTTTTTTTTTTTAAGATTTTATTTATTTACTTGACAGAGAGCAACACAGCTAGAGAGGGAACACAAGCAGGGGGAGTGAGAGGGAGAAGCAGGCTTCCCGCCGAGCAGGGAGCCCAAAGCGAGGCTCGACCTCAGGACTCCGGGATCATGACCTGAGCCAAAGGTAGACGCTTAATGACTGAGACACCCAGGCACCCCTTGGATAGTTCTTAATATAAGCCCTCAGCACCTCGACTGGTAATGAGAGCATCCTCCTGGCTAATCTCCTCCTGTACTGTCCGTCTCTCCTAGGTGTACCCTATATGCAGCATTTTCTTCTTCAAGAACTTGTTTTGGCTTATCTCCTATTATTTAAAATCTATTCTGTGTTGGGGCACCTGGCTGGCTCAGTTTGTTAAAGCATCTGCCTTTGACTCAGGTCATGATCCCAGGGTCCTGGGACTGAGCCCCGCGTTGGGCTCCTTGCTCAGCTTCTCTTTCTCCTCTGCCCCTCCCCCTGCTCCTGCTTGCTCTCTCTGTCTCAAATAATGTCTTTAAAATATAAGAAAAAATAAATTTTTTTTCTGTGTTTCATGGAGAACAGGTTATATCACCATTCAATATCCTTATTTTTGATGGTCCAGCTAACAGCCTCTCATCACTACAGGCTAAAGAGAAAAAGGTGATTAAAATTTAAAAAAGCTTTGAACAATAACATAAATGGGGCCTCCAAAATAGCTCCCTACAACTTAATAGTTGCTTCTTCTATTTAAATTTCCAAGTGAACACCATTAAACCAAACTTGAATAAATTTATATACTAAAAAAACAAAGGTAATTAACTATATATTTTATATATCACTAGGGACAAAGGAATAGATTTATATACTAAAAAAAATGGTAATTATCTATATATTTTATATAGTTATAAAATATAGGAAAACAAAGGAATAAATTTATATACTAAAAAAACAAAGGTCATTAACTCTATATTTTATATATCACTAGGGACCGGTATCTCTTAATTTAATAAACTTTGAAGTTATTTAAAGATAAATTAAGATCTCTACATGATTCAGTAGCAAGAAGTTATTAGTGATATAGCCCTGATGATCCCTTTTCTCCAATAACAAATTGTTAAATTAGTGTTCTTGTTTATATAATAATATCTCTCAGTTTATTGAATTTGATCAGTTCCTTACAGTCCCATGAATACAGAAAGAACAGATAAGATCAAATTTCCACAGCATAGAGTAAGAAATCTTTTGAGAAAGTACTATTGAGAGTACAGCCTTCTATCCTTCTACTAAAAGTTAGCTGCAAACAATAAAGACTTCTATTTATTGTTTCCTATTTGTTCCAGACATTTATTATATATTACCCTTTAAAATTCTCAAATAATCTTCTGATAGAAATATTTTATCCATACGAACCTTTGTGTTGCTGGTACATAAGATGTATTAAAAATTACAGAGATTTGGGGTGCTGGATAGCTCAGTGAGTTAAGCGTCTGACTCTTGGTTTCGGCTCAGGTCATGATCTCAGGGTCGTGAGATCAAGACCTGCGTGCAGCTCTGCCCTCAGCAGGACCTCTACTTGAGGCTCTCTTTGCCTCTCCCTGTGCCTCTCCCCTAGTCATGGGTGCAGTCTCTCTCTCAAAATAAGGAAATCTTGAGAAAAAAAAAATAGAGGTTTTATTAGTTCACTTAATTGGAAAATCTAGAAGGAAGTCACTTTTCAGGCAGTGTTTGATCCAGTGGCTCACACATGTTGCCAGAAACCATTGTCTCTCCTTCGCTATTTTCTGCTTTCTGTGATGATTGCTTTACCCCTAGTCTGCCAGTTCTCATGGTGCTGCATGCTATCTTTTATGCTTCCATGGCGGAGAATGCTTCTTTCCTGGTGCTTCTCTCAAAAACCAAAGTTTCTTTCCCCTCTTAAGCATCTCCTTTGTCTCACTGGCCCAAATTAAGCCATGTGCCTAGACCCTGAACCAGTCACTTGGGCAGGAGAATGGGCTTCCCTCACTGCATGACACCAGCCTAGAGCCCCCTTTCTTGTTGAGGGTAGGTGAATACTTTCCAAAATGGGAGAAAGACAAAAGTTGAGACAAGTAAGGGGACATAGATATGAGACAAACAACCTGTCCCTAATACAGCTGTTTCTTTCTTTAGATGAAATATAACTTAAGCAAAAATAAGA
Organism: Spilogale gracilis; assembly: GCA_004023965.1. Classification (NCBI taxonomy): domain Eukaryota; kingdom Metazoa; phylum Chordata; class Mammalia; order Carnivora; family Mephitidae; genus Spilogale; species Spilogale gracilis. The sequence continues at coordinate 4,166 of PITA01004187.1, forward strand.
AGTAGGAGTAGTGTGTGTATGACATAGTCTAGGCAGGAGCTTAGTGTTTTAGGTACATTTTAATCTTCAAAACCATCTTGAGAAGTAAGTGGACTTATTTTAAAGGAGTTTAAATGGATTAGGGGCCCCTGGGTGACTCATTCGGTTAAGCCTTCAGCTCAGGTCATGATCTTGGGGTCCTGGGATTGAGCCCTCATCAGGCTCCCTGCTCAGTGGGGAGTCTCCTTCCCCCTGTTCATCTGTTTATGCTCTCTCTCTCTCAAATAAGTATTAAAAAAAAAAAAAAAAAGAAAAGATTTAACAACTTACCCAAGGCCACATAGGTATTCAGACCTAGGTCAGTCTTGACTTCAATATCCATGCTCTTTTCACAATTTCATGCTATCTCCCCTAATAAACCCAAAAATTGACTATAAAAACATATTAAGTATCATCTTAGAAATTTATCTCTTGTGAAGAATTCTAGAAAATAATCCATCCTGTTTTGCTTTAATGTACAGTATACCTATATAGAAACAATCCTTGTTAAGACAGATTTACAAAAGGGGAATTAATATCTTGTCTTGCCCACTTTGAACACCACGATCCTTACTATAGTGGTCAGCTATGGCAGTCTATAATATATGCATATGCACATGCACATACATGCATACATATGTGAAGTGTGTATTATATATATGATTATTGTGCATATCCCAAATTTTAAGAGAGGTTCTTTAACTTGGCGCTTAATGAAAATGATATGGGAATGAGTTAAAAGGAGCAGACACTATCTTCTATAATCGACAGTGAATACTAAAAACTCTATCATCTGATGTCACTCTCCAGTTATTCTTCACTTAATGGTAATAATCAAGTATTGTGCCTCTGGGAACATTTCTGGCCCAGTCTGAGTTATTTCCTGGGAAACCTACCTCCAGTCTCATTCTCTGACCCCATTACTTCTTGCTTCAGGGTTCTTACTGCCTTCATTCGCCCAAGGCGCAGCCTTTCAGTACTGAATCACAATTATTTAACTTTTATTGAAGGCTTTGCTTCTCTGCATTGTTTTGCAAGAAGCTGACTTAGGGTTGTGGAATGATGCAGCTTTCCTCTTTTGCTTAAGATCATTCTGTCTGTGTCTTCATAACTAAGTTGGAAATAAATTCTAAATTTGCTTCAATAATTTAATGACTTTTAAGCAAGAAATTTCTCTAAGGCAGATATATTGTTGGATGAACTAAGAGGCAATCAGACGACCCTTCGTCTGTGTCTTTGGCTGTATTTCAGTATTTAGAAATAGCTGTATATCATTCTCTTTTCTAGTACTTTACCTTTATTGATTTGGCATCACTTTTCAGGCAATTTGTAATGCTATTTAAGTGTTGTCTTTTCTTTATTATATCATGCATTTGTTATTTTATAGTTTCAGCTACCAAGGATTGCTTCTTTGCAAATCATTTTTTTAAAAGATGCAATTTTTAAGGCATTAGTGTTAGAGAAGCATCTATCAAAATGAGCTCAGTCTTAAATGCACTAAGTTTTATTGATGGAATTGAAAGAATTTTATGGCATCCATTGGGTGCCATTGATAAGAAATGTAATATCTTTTTCTCAACACTATTTTAACAGTTAGCAAGTACTTGAAAAGCATAGTTCTCACCATTGGAGAGGGACTAGGGAAGAAATGTTAAAATTAATGAAAAAATGATTCTGGACTTCATGGGGAGCTAAGAAGCTATAAAAAGAGAAAGGTACACACTGTCATTCATTCAAGAGATGTTTATTGGGGTATTAGTACATGCTAGACATGGTGTGGTAGCCTCTGAAATTATAATATAGAGCAGCAGAGGCACAATTCTCTAACTAGGGTTTACCATCTGGGGCAGGGGTTAGGGGGTAGAGGAGTATTCACTGAAGGAGTAAATTTAAACAAGAGGAGGAGGCTGATGGAAACGTGCTGAATATCATGATCTAACTTTGGAAAGCAATGTTAGGATTTCAAAGAAGACTGAGGTTATGTCATAGCTGCTTTAAGTCAAATTCCAGAGAAACCTTTCTATTTGAAAGATATTCCAAAGCTTAAACAAAATCCTATGTGGTTCCAAGACCAGACTTTGCACTTTTTCGAAAATAGGCCAATATATATCTAACAAAAGAATATTAATTATATATATAATATCTGAATATTGGTCCAAGTAATAACTTGAACTAAAATATTGATTTCAAGTCCACTTAATCGGTATACCTATTAAATCAGAGAAATGAGTGGTTAGTTTTGTTGTTTACTATTGCTTTTAAATGCTTTGTTCAGTAAATTAAGTTAAGCTTGACATAGGCTGTTTCAATAATCTTCCTAGTAATTGAATTCATTTGATATTTTCTTTAAAAGAACAGAAAAAAGAAATTATCTGACACCATTAAGATTACTTTTAAGCATATAGCTTTGATTTTGTAAATAGCCCACCTAAATTTGCCCAACATTGGATTTGTGAGTAAGAGAAGAAGTTAGAGAAAGACAACATTGTAAGTAGAGTTAGGCGAGTGTTTATTTTCCAGGTACTCTCATTAAAGAAAAGCCATTAAGTCTTCACCTCTAGAGTTGTTCTATTTAAGGAAGCCTGGATCCCTGGTGAAGAGGATTATGAAATTCAGGAAATGACAATTAAAATGCTAATCCCTCTTGCAAAATTCTGGTTTAGAATCTGAGGCACATAGTAGAGAAAGTGGGAATGATTGTTTTCAGAGAACATTCATTTAACTTTTCAAAAAAAATGCAGTTGCACTCTACACTAACAAGGAAGAATAATCAAGCCTTCATATAGCCTTTAATGCGACGTGGAGAATGAATACACAGTTGGAGTTCAACACTATTTTAATGCAGTTGTGACTGGTGATAGATGGCTCCTCAGCTTTGGAAATGGGGCTAGTGCTTCTAACAATCTGAATTTTGAATTTCATTTAATTTTATTCAATTTAAAATGGATATGACTTACTAGAAAATTTTAAACATGTTTGAAACAATGTAGGCATATGAATCTTCTGTTTTAACTATAATCTTTATGAAATCTAAATACAGACCAAATATTTGAGATGTCCCACAAAATACAAAAATAAACAATGTGTTTTAAAGACTTAGGATGATAAAATGTAAACTATTTCCACTATAACTTTGTAGTGATACATAAGGTATATTTTTGGATATATTGGGCTAAAAATATATATATTATTAAAATGAATTTCACCTTTTTGTTGTTGTTACTTTTTCAAATGTGGCTACCAGAAAATTGAGAGTTACTTTGTACTGTATTTCTTTTGGACCATGCTGATTTAAAGAGCTGCTCTAAGACATCACTGAAATCCATTTGATGCACAAAATGCAACCTGGTTCAGCTTTTAAATCATATCAAAACCCATAGCTTCCTCCACCCTCCATCCCCCCACCATCAGTGACTTAATTATCATAAGCAGTCACTGCATCTGATAACTAATTTGATGTCATTTACATTGTAAACTCATAATAGTTATAATTTTTTATTTGCTATTAGAGAAAATAAAACTTTGCAGAAAATTTTAGCCAGGCAAATTAGTGAGAAATTGCAGTTGCACTCTACACTAACAAGAGTTATATGAATATTATGTGTTGGTTGCAGCACTTAAAGTGTTTCTGGGTAAGTTCGTATGGTAATAGATGTGTTCTTTTCATCTTTTGTCTTATCCTCACCTCAAACCGAATGGGCAGAAAGCAATGGCTGAATGTGTAATTCTTTCGGTTTTGTCAAGTATCTCTAGTAGGCAGTACATCATGATTATATCTCATTGTTCATCTGTCAATTCTTCTAGGAGGTGATTTCCTGTCCTTTCTGAGAAAGAAGAAGGATGAACTAAAACTCAAACAATTAGTGAAATTTTCATTAGATGCTGCTTCTGGTATGTCCTATCTCGAGAGTAAAAACTGTATTCACAGGTAAGGAGAACATTTTTTAAACATTTTCTGGTTTTATCAGTAGAATGCTAGAAAAGTGACATATTTACTGCAATACAGCACTGAAGTTCTTTCACAAAACTTACATATTTTCTTGTTGGTTTTCCTGTTTTGTGGGAAGCCTTCTTAGGTAGTTGTTTTTATATAGTTTACGGAAACACTTGTTTTTTGTCTTGCCGAGGTCGGTATACCTCATTAGACAATGAGCTACTTCCTGATTAAAATCTGTTGTATGACATGAATGATATGAATGACATACCAGTAAGAGGTACCACAAGTTAGTCACGTAATCAGCTACAATCTACTAGCCAAATAAATTGTTTCATCTGCTCCCTATTCTCATTTTGCAAAGAAATTACTTATAACGTCATAGAAGAGCATAATAGTAAAACAACAATCTGTGACAGTGAATTGACCAAGAGTAGAAGATATTAGCATAATAGTTATTTCAAAGGAGATTTTAGAAAACTTTTTCTAATTACTTTAAGAGCAGTAACTTGGTTGTATTGCTTTTATACATTGTGGTTTTAGTTGCTTATAGCTGCAAATGTTCTTTACTGCTAAATGTCAGTATAGCTTAAGATGTCTCGCTGATTTCATGTGAGATCCTAAATATGGCTAAGTGTATGCATCTGAAGTGAGGGCATTGATGCAGTTTTTATTCACTGGAAACCGCACATAATACTACTTCACATGGAGCAAAGTTCATTGCCAGATTGAACTATTATGGACTTTATCTAAATTAGTTCAGTTATTGATGTATGTTTTTCTCTGATGCGTTTCATTAAGCAGGTTTTGATTTAAACATTCTGGTAAAATTGTATAATGTATAATTATATAGCAGAAAAAAAGTACCTTCACCTGAAATTGGTTTGATCTCAGTGTGTCAGTGGCAGGTCCTGTCTGCCCCACCCCCACCCCTACCCCCTGCCTCTGTTTTTGAGTTGGGCCAAGAAAGAATTTAAAGCCACTCTCAAGTAAACAAGAGTTTAATAGCAGTGAAAGCAAAAGTACATTCTTAAGGTGGACGAATGGGCAGACCCCAAGACTGCAGCTATACCAGGAGCCAGCATGGTCTTTGTTTTTTATGTTTGCAAGGGTTATGGGTCATAGCTAGGGTGATTTCTGACTAGGGTTGCATCCAGTAGTCTTAAGAGGGGCAGTTTACGGCCCTATGAGGCCCTTACCAGAGCTGTCATAGAGCCATCCTCCTGCAAGGGGAGTGGGGAGGGGGGGTCAAGACCACAATATAAATGTGTTCTCCTGAAGCTGTAGGTTGTTGTAGGGCAGCAGTTATAGGGAAGAGTACCAGCGTGTGCCCCTGGAGTTTTTCCTGGCTGTTTGAAACTTGGTTTCCATGCTTCTTAACAGTCAGAAAACACCTGTTACCTACTCATGTTTGCCTACTTTATCAAATTGATTACTTAATTTTTCCAAAAAATTATGCTACATTTTCAATTTTATTCTAAAACAGAAAGTATGGCTTGTGTTTCCAATATAGCCCAATGATCACATATATTTTAAAATACATTTTAGTAGAGTTACTGTACTTCTTGGAAATGAAGACAACTAAAACTTAGCCACTGTCTTGTATTTTTGTTTTACTTTCCGTGTCTAGAAGTCAAATCAAATTATATTAGATATTTTTGTTTACTTTTATTATTTTTTTAGTTTAGGGGTTTTTTTAATTTAAATTCAATTAACCAACACATAGTATATCATTAGTTTTAGATATAGTGTTCAACAATTCATCATCTGGATGTAACTCCCAGTGCTCATCATATCACATGCCGTCCTTTAATGCCCATCATCCAATTACCCTATCCCCTCACTAGCCTCCCCTTAAACAACCCTTAGTTTGTTTCCCATAGTTAAGAGTTTCTCATGGTTTGTTTCTGTCTCTGATTTCTTCTCATTCAGTTTTCCCTCCTTTTCCTAATGGTCCTCTGCACTGTTTCTTAAATTCCATGTATGAGTGAAACCAGATGATAATTTTCTTCATCCAGTTTTTTAAAAGAGTTTTTAAAAGTATTTGATTTTGGACAAGAATTGCATTATCTTGAATTTTATTAGAAGAAAACAATTTTTATTAAAAGTAACAATGAAGTTTTGTTCTTCAGTTAGAGAAAATTTATGATTTTGGCTGCTCAGGTGTTAAAGCTACTTCAGGCATTCAGTTCTCTACTGTAGTTATTCACTTTGCCTCAGATTTTTTTCCAAACCATTAGACTGTCTATAGCTTTAAATTACAATGAATAAACAGTATTGAAACTACTTAATTATTTGTCAGTTACCAATAGCAGTCTTTAATTTCTACTGCATTGTGGTTGAGGGAATTGTTTCAATTTCTTGCTACTTTTGTAGTGATTGCTTTTCTTGTAAATGGATGACTGTATTTTTTTAAATGCTGTATAATCAGAATTAAAACCGTTCTAAGTTGTAGATGACAGCTTTTAAAACCTTCCCGTACTCACTGAATCTAACATTATCTGCTATAATGTTGGTTTTCCATTTTCCTTGTTAAGAATTTTTATGCATTCACACATTTTTGAATGTCAACCCCTGCTTGAGCACATATCCTAGAAAGTTGTACCTATTCCTGTATTATTTGCCTGTGGGGAAGGTTCCTGATTGAATATCTTGAACAATATCACTGAGAGCAGATTTGACAAATAGACTTCAGTGCCAATTTTCAGTGATTGGTAGTGGCTTTTTGTGTTGTGTATTGAGAAGGATTCCAGGATCAGCGACAAAGAGTTCATTAATTGATCAGTCACATCTGTTAGGACCCTGCTAAGCATTAACACACAAGGCAGAAATTTGTTATCCATGGCATAGAATATTTTCTTTTTGTGTTTATTTTAAGAAACACTTTACTTTTTTATATGATTATCCTTATTAGCTATATATACCAACAATGTAGTGTCTTCTGACCAACACTTCCACTGATTTCTTCTAAACTATCTGCTATTCTAATTTCCCCTGTTGATCCTCATTAGTGGATGAATTTTATGATACCTCTAGCCAGTGGTCTTTCGTTACACTTAAAATTTATGTAAATGTTCTTTTGGATGAATTCTTTTTCTTGCATTTCAATACCTCACCAGTATGTGAAAATAAAATATTCTTTGTATTGTATTTTTTATTTTTTTATTATTTTATTTTTTCAGTGTTCCAAGATTCATTGTTTATGCCCCACACCCACTGCTCCATGCAATACGTGCCCTCAGTACCCACCACCAGGCTCTCCCATCACCCCACCCTCTCCCCTCCAAGACCCTCAGTTTGTTTCTGAGTCCAAAGTCTTTCATGTTTCATTTCCCTCCCCGAATTACCCTACTTCCCATTTCCTTTCCTTCTCCTACTGTCCTCTGTATTACTCCTTATGCACCGCAAGTAAGTGAAACCATGTGATACTTGACTTTCTTTGTTTGGCTTATTTCACTCAGCATAATCTCTTCCAGTCCAATCCATGTTGCTACAAAAGTTGGGTATTCATTCGTTCTGATGGAGGCGTAATATTCCATATCTTGTATATATGGACCATATCTTCTACATATCCATGTATATATGGACCATATCTTCTTTAACCATTCATCAGTTGAAGGGCACCTTGGCTCTTTCCACAGTTTGGCGATTGTGGCCATTGCTGCAATGAGCATTGGGGTACATATGGACCTTCTTTTCACTACATCTGTATCTTTGAGGTAAACACCCAGTAGTGGAATTGCAGGGTCATAGGGTAGTTCTAATTTTAATTTTTTAAGGAATCTTCACACTGTTTTCCATAGCGGCTGCACTAACTTGCATTCCCACCAACAGTGTAAGAGGGTTCCCCTTTCTCCATAGCCTCTCCAACACTTGTTGTTTCCTGTCTTGTTAATTTTGGCCATTCTGACTGGTGTACGGTGGTATCGCAGTGTGGTTTTGATTTGAATTGTATTTTTTATAGAAGTGGATTGTGTCATAGAACTCTATTCCTATGTGTCATCTTATGAAACTATTTCTGTGGTAGTAAGTAATTGCAATGGATTTCAATTGATTTATAATTAAAAGCAATCAAGACATGTTATGTGTTTTTTCTCCTAAGAAATACCAAATATATAAATATAAATATATAGTATTTACTACTGTGAAAATCATTTTTCCTCATTGGAAATGAGGAAATTTAAAATGCAGTATTTTAAAAATTGATTAATCTGAACATGATCAAAAGTTTCAGTTTTCAGGCTGTGAAGAAAGGCACCCAGCTCTATTCTTGACATCCCCAAATATTACTAAAAATAATTGTATGTCTATGAATTATGAAGTCTTTGTCCCACAGATCAAAGCCAAAAGTTTTAATGTGCTTTAAATTTTATATGAACTTATGCATTTTATCCTGTTCAGTGATTGGAAGTCCCTGGAATGCAGTATTTGAAAATATTTCTGTGTCTCCTCAAAATAGTATCTAAAGTTTGGGGGGACACATTTTCTTTCTTTACCTTTGTTCTATTGTTTCAATTACTATGAGAAGAGCAGAGCAATGTTTCATTATAGATAAACAAATATGACAGCTATAAAATGGAAACAAGTAATTGCATAAAGAAATGGCCTGCTTTTGGAAAATGTACTTGTTGTAATTTCTATTTAACTTCCAGCAGGGTTCTCTTGATACTCTAAGTTTCTAATTGAAACTATTTCTGTTTATAGCTTAGTCAATTGCTGGATATTTTGTGTTGGTGGTAATCAACTGCATTTTCTTTATAATTATTCTATAGACCAATGTGAGATTTTCTTTCCTACTTGTACTTTGTATGAAGATTTGAGGTATACTGGTAAACTTTGGGCTGTGTGTATGTTTACTTAAAATGGTATGTCACTAGATTGTTAGATGTCACTCTATAAAAAGCATTAAACTGGATTAATTTTGATGTTAAGTGGATTGAAGCTTGACATTACATTAAATATAAGTTGAAATAGCATTTATGGTTTTATTGCTCATGAATCTTACTGCAGGATTTATTTTTGTTTGGGTTTATTTCTAAAGGTTGGCTTTGTGCCGTGTTCTTTGGTGACTGTGGAAAGTAAGGAAAGGATAAACTTTTGATTGGCATGTGTTTGTGTTAAAGACCAATCTGTGGGGAATTTTGGAAGCATTTCTTAATTTCATGATATTCTGTATTAAAACCAGAAAGGGTGTTTTTGGACAGATGCTTGTAGAAAATGATTTTGTTTTCTACTTTTAAATCTTGGACTGATTTCTCTTTGTTTCTGGCCGCTTTACCATGATGATGTTTTGTTCCTATGGAGTAAGGCTAATAACTACAAATTAAAGCTAGTAAGATCAGATTGATTCTTTAATAAGGTTTTTGCTTATCCATTGAGAGTGAAGGTATTTCCAGCAGTTCACAAATGTGAGCAGTTGTCTACTCTGTACCAGGCTGATGTCAACAGGAATCATTGTCCCTGCCATCAGGTAGATGTAACACAAGATAGTAATCATGCAAAGAGATAATCAGTTTAGTGACAATACGTGCAAATGCCACGAGAGTTATATTAAGAGGGTCTAATATGACTTTTTAGTATGGGGGTTATGGTGGGAGTAATTAGGGCTATGGTGAGAGCAGTCCATAATTGCATAAGATACTGTTTGGGTGAGATGTGGTAGATGGATGTGTTGCTGAATCGTAGGGAAAAGAATATTGCAGCTGAAGGAAGGTTGAAAGCAAAGTTAATAGTGTTTTTCATGAGAGAGCAGGACTTAATCATGAAACTATGAAGACTTCAGTATTATCAGAATGGGAAGTCCAAAGGATAGAGCCAGGTAAACAGGGTCATTCTCACCAGGGGCCATTTAATTTGGCTAAACTATAGGAGTATCTATCTATACACTGGGATGATTTTAAGAAAGTTACAGTGCTATGGCTTCTAACTAGAAAAGTAATTTGAAAAAAATTTATAAAACACTGAGAAATGAGTAATCTTATGAAAAGGAGTAGGAATGGATTTTATTTTTAAATTTCATTAGAAAAACTAATTTAGGAAAGCTTAGATTGTCCATAAAAAAACAATATTACATTTCACTTAAGTATGTTCTACAAAGAGATTGTTTGACCCAGTGATTTCTGAGTAGGCTAAGGAGTGTGTACTTTCTAAGATAAATGTAAGCTGCTGCTTCTGTCTCCTTTTAATTTTTTTTGTGATTTCATACTTTATGAAGCTAAACATTTGGGTACGATATTGATCATCTACATTTTCCAGGGATCCTTGAAGGTTTTTGTCTATTTTTTTAAAAAAACTACAGTTGATAACCTAGCATTTGAGCTCTCCCTATGATTTCAGAAAATGTATGGAAAATGTATTCTTGTGCTAAATGAATCCTCATATAATTTAAATGGTAAGATAAAACTAAAATAGGCAAAGTGAAATATTGCCTTTAATGTTTTTAGAACTTCACCTTTTATATCTCTCATGAATTGCTGTTTATTCAGTAAAAGAGACCTTTAGATCAATTTACAGATTAAATAATTGGGGCGCAGAGATTAAATGAAGGTTATGTAAACAGTGGCACAGCCACTGCTAACTTGATCTTAGAGGTGCTGACTTCCTTCCAACACATTCCTGGTCATTTGAATGCAGGTGTTTTGCTCCATCTCATTCAAGAGTTTGTAATCCCAACAGCTGCCCTTTGTAATTTACAGAGGACTAGGCATTGTGCTAATTACATGCTGTAGATGCAATATCTGAGAATGGAAGCTTCCTGAGGACATTGATTTTTATCTGCAGTGCTCACTGTTAGATTCCAAAAACCAGGAACATTGCTGGGTACTTACTGGTGAATGAATAAATCTTCAAAACAACAGTAGGTATTATTGGTAAGCCCATTTTATACATGAGGAAACTTTATGGTTAGGGAGGTTGATTATCTTGCCCAGGATGATATTAAAAGAAAGTGTCAGCTTCAAGATAGGGATCTTGGCACTCTGGTTCTAGAGTTCATACTCTGAATCACTGTTCTGGACTCAGTTGCCTTCTGTAAGAAATGCATCTTCCGACCAATTAGGAGATTCGGGAAAGAAAGCCAGATGGGATTCGGCGTGATGGCTCAGCTTATATTTAACATCTGGACTCTTTATGTTCATGAGTAAAAACAGAAGAGGATGCGGAAGCCTGTGAAATGTAATTTTAGAAAGATATGCCAAGGTGTTTTTTGTTGTTTTTGATAAAGAGTTGTTGGAATGGAGAAGTATTTTGTTATTGCCTCTCCGTTTAATTAGAACTTGAAAATTTATTTTTGCATTTTTTTCATACACTATTGTTTAGATACCCCCTTCTGCTTTATTCGTTAATTAAAAACACAGGATTAGCATACAAATGTGATAATCTCGGTTAGTTGACTAAGCATTTATGACTGATTTTCTTGTTCCAACATTTGATTACAATTTTGAATATATTAAGCTGTACTTTTATTTTTAGCCTCTAAACCAATTTTGCTACCGTACGGAAAGGAGTGCTCAATAATTTCAAAAATGTCAGAAATACACAATCCTTCTCTAACCTTTTATTTCTCCTACTGCAGTTCCGTATTTGAATATGCAATGTGATTATCATACAAAAGATATCACAAAAGCACCTTTCTAAAAATTATCCTGCTACTTTATTCAGTGTCAGAATTTCCCATCACTAGTTTCATTCATTTTAATTAAGAGATTTTTTTTTTCCCTAAAGTCACACGCCTGTTTCCAGGAATGAAAAAGGAAGTCTTCTCTTATATTATAATCAATTACTATGTTGGCTTGGGTTAATGTACCAAACTATCTAGCTGCCTTCTTAGAAAACAAAAATGAGGGATTTGGGGGAAGGGCCAAAGGACAGATAAGTTTTGATTTATGGTTACTGGTACGAAAGACACAGCATATATAAGACACTGTTCAGGAATTTAGGACCCTCTGATAAGCAGTCCTTGAGAATAAGAAGGAAGGGAGAGAAGGGAATAGCAGCACATTAAAGGTATGTCATAGTTTGGTTAGGGCTAGCTTTGTCCTATGTTACATAGAACTGATGGGGGGAAATTGGCCTATACTTCTTCTCTATTATTTCTCACTTTCATTCAGTTAATTACAGGAAATACATTTCTGGTTCAGAATGTCAAATGTGAGCTTTTCCATTAAACTAATATAAATGTTTAGGTTACCACTTTTTCTAAGGACCTCTTCAATGACAAAGAACAGAAACAGCTTAAGCTAACTTAAGCAATAGGACATTTATTATAAGAAAATAGAATTTTCTCACAGAACTCAGGACACCAGAAGCTGAGCCAGCCTTGGGAACCATTGGAATTCGGAACTGAGAAGTGTTCACGGACCAAGGCAGCATCTCTTTCTGTCTTTTCCTCTGTGTTCACTTGGACTTTCATTATTTCCTCTTTCTATTTCACTGCTGCATTTCCCTCTTGTTCCGAAGACTGCATTCCTCTGCCCCATTTGCAAAGGGCTCTCAAGTGACATTTGAATCAATATAACTTTCTAGGCCTAGCATCTGCAGATAACTAGTCTTTGAGGTCTAACTTCAAATTCTTGGCAGAAAGAATTGATTGGCCTAGCTTATGTTAGGTGTCTACCCCTGTTTTAATCAATAAGATGGCTAGACAGAGGAGAATATGCAGGATCGTTGTTACATAGATTTACAGGAGTCAATCCTGGCATGTGAGGGCATGATTCTCAGAGGGTATCTCATGATACCCAAAAGGGTATCGTGCATTCATCCAGTGCTTTCTATTTGGCAAGTACATTCACTATCTTATTTAGTCCTCATATTTCAGTGAGAATGGTAGCATTCATCTCTGTTTATAATAGGAGACATTGAGTCACACAAAAAAAGTACATAACTTCTCCAGTGTCATACAGCTGGTAAGGGGAAGAAGATTCACTTCTAGATTGAGTTGATGACAAAGCCTGGGAATCTAAACAAAACTCTTAAACTATATGTTGGATATATTTCCAGTTTCTTCCCACTTGGGAGTACAATCAACCATGTGGGAGTTTCTCTTATGAAGCAAAACATAAAACCATTTAATCAATACTGATTTAGAGAAAACCTATCACGGGGATAAGAGACTCCTTTCCAGGTCTTATCTCTATATTTTCCTGGGATGATTCATACACTCACAGGTCCATGGTGTCAGGCTGCCAGCTTGACTCTTTCCTGAAGTTGGTCCATGTAATCTTCTTGAATCCTAATTCCTACCAAGTGTAAATAACAGGCAGGAGATCCCACTCAGAACTGTGGAACTGGGGAGTGCCTGGGTGATTCAGTTGCTAGGCATCCACCTTCGGCTCAGGTCATGATCCCAGGGTTCTGGGATCAAGCCCTGCATTGGCAGGAAGCCTGCTTCTCCCTCTCTCACTCCCCCCTGCTTGCCTTTCCTCTCTCGCTGTGTTTCTGTCTGTCAAATAAATAAATAAAATCTTTAAAAAACAAACCAAAAAACAAAAACAGTGGAATTGGGTTCATGATTAGCCCAGAGATTTGGGTGACCATTGGTTGCATTCATGTTCTCAAGTCAAACCTGATTTATGCTAGAGTAGCTACCTTTTCTAATTAGTCTTGGTCAAATGGAAATTCTGGCCTCTAAGAAATCTGTTAGAACACGGATGACGTAAAAACAAGCCTACCCTTCTCACTTGCAAATTGTTTCCAAGGCAGGGTCTGAGCAGTCAGCATATGAACCTAGAGAACCCAAGACTATGACATTTACCAAGCATTGACTCACCTGATTAATTTTGAGAATTACAGGGCTGTGGGAGATTTGCCCAGTTTTTGTTTTCAAATATTGTTCATTCTGTATTAGATATAGGACACTACAAGGAGCCCTTTTCATTCTCAGGTTTTCTTTTTCAAGTGTTTCTGTCCAAATCAGATTGTTTCTGTCTGCACTGCCAACTCTAATAGACTGGAAGGTTAGCATTTACAGAGCCACTTACAGCTTTGGTGTCATGGTTACAACCACAGATGACCCTGAAATGTTCTGTGTTTGAATCCTGGCTCTACACCCTGTTAATTCTGTGACTTTAGAACCCTCCCCAGCCCCATCGTGGCATTCCCTATAACCTTTCCCCTGCTTTATTTTTATCAGTCCTTATCTGACCTGACATTTTATTTATATTGACATATGCATATATGTACATGTATAAATACATGCATATTTATAAAAATGGTGTGTGTGTGTGTGTGTGTATTTTTCTGTCTATGTATGTATCTAAAATACTGGTTTGCTTTTTGTCTGGCCCCCTCAACTACAATGTAAATTCCATAAGGATATTGACACTATTTTGTTCATTCCTCAATACAGAGAACAGTTACCAGCATCTACTTGGTGATCAGTTAAAAAAAAAAAAAATCATTGCATGAATGGATGAATGAAGTTACTTATATGCTTTTGTTTCTTCCACTATAAAAGGGAGATAATAATATTCTCTCTGACACACTGATTTGGATTAGAGAAGGCAACTGTACTTGAGTAGATAAGAAGTATCTGAAGGTTCTCCACTATGAAATATCCCCACAATATTTCAGGGGGCCCACAACATAACTAGAAGAGACCACACATGTCCACACCATTGTAAAATTAAATTCAGTTATCTAGTTAGCCAAGGATACAGAAACTTTTCAGGAAAAGATGGCCATCTCAAGGAAAATCAGGTGCAGGATATCTCTGTTCATTTTACCATGGTCCCCAGACTTTCTAACAGCGTCCAGACAGGCTTGGACCTTGTTGACTCTGAGAAGCTCTCTTTCTTGCTAACATGGTAGTGTGGACCTTATAATACCATCTGAGGAGTATCAGTACATCTGTGTGATTTTTGTTTGATGTTATAAACATTGGGTGACACATTTCTTGTACCAAACTTGGTGTCAACAAAGCCACATCCTCACTCTAGTTAAAGCTTAAGTTCTCTGGGCAGCTGAGCTCTCTCTCCAGCCCAAAGCTCCATAATTTGCCGCCTTACTCTTTCATCTGTGTGTTCCCAGTCCTGGGTATGTTTGGGCCCGGCCCTCCTCTGGATACTGTGGCTATGGTGGTAGAGGGGACGAAAACTAATTTGCCCTCTAATCGTCTAGGTTTTTGCCTGAAACGCCCGGTACTAAAAGGTTAACAGGGGGAAAACAGAAGTTAAATAACATTTACACCTCCTGGGTACACAGGAGAGACCCAGGAAAACTAAGTAACTTCCCAAGATGGCCCAAGCCACCACCTTAAATACCAACTCCAGCTAAACACTAAAGAAGGTGTATAGAGGGTGGGAGGGAGGCCAGTTGTGGGAAGTTATCAGGCAGAGCAGTAAACAAGGGTAGGATTGTTACACAGATTTAAGTTAAGGTTTTCTCTATTGAGAAGAGTTTCTAGAGATTTAGAGTCCACCTTCTCTTCTTGGTACAGGGAGGGAGACAGTCGACAGTCTAAATAAATGAGAGCTCCTTTGTGAATATATCTTACAAAAGGGTAACTTCTACTCGGTTGTAGAACTTCCTCTGTATCCACTGTTTCTAAAAAATAATCAGCTGAAAATAATCCTTCTGCTGAAGAAGCATATTTTGGGGTGACAGATTCTGCCCCCTTTCAACAGTGAATGAAGCAAAGCCCTGACCTTCTGGAATTTACAAAAATGAGGGAAAGCAGGCAGTACATTTAAAAAGTAATAAGCAAGTAAATATTAAATAGTCCACATGATAATGAATGACATACTGAGTAACAAAATAGGATAAAAGGGAATGGGAGGCTGGAGTGGACAGTATTTTATAGAGAAGACCCAGAAGAGATAAAGGAGTGAGCCCTGTGAGTTTCAGTAAGAACCTTACTGATGACAACTTACTAAGAACTTACAATGGGTGTAGCAAGGACAAAAGGCCCAGAGATGAAGGGGAACATGTAGGTGAGTCTAGAGAAGACCAACAAGGGAGACAGAAAATGAGCTTAGTTATGAGGTGGCCGGATCATGAAGACCTTGTAAGTCATTGAAAGGGCTTTGTTTTTATTCTGCTGGACATGGAAGCTATTGAAAACTAACTTGATCTGTCCCGGGTTTTTGAAAGATCTGTTGCAGTTCTTTCTTTTTTTTTTTTTTCCCCAATAGACAGTAAGAGGGCAAGTGCAGAAGTAAGACCAGTTAGAGAGCTTTTAAAATGATCACTAAGTGAGAAACAAAGAGATTTGGACCAGGATGGCAGTGGTGGAAATCTTAGAGAAGTAGTCAGGTTCTGGGTGTATGTTGAAGGTAAAGCCATTAGGGTTTGCTAATACTTTAGATATAGTCTCTTACAGAGAAAGAGAGAGTGAAAGATGACTTTATATTCTCACGCAGACTTCAAGGAAATGGTCTTTTTGTATTTTTCTCATAAATCCAGGTGGCTCTAAGATTCCCCAAGGTTTTATTTTTGATAATTCTAATAATTCTAACATTATTGCTTCAAACTATAATGAGCCAAATAAAAGCACACCGTGTAACTTTGATTTTACTGGCACCTGCTGTATGCGGAGAACTGTGCTAGGGCTAATGATACAGCCGAGATGGGGCAGACCCCTGCCACTTCTGGCGTTTTCATTGTCCCACACTCTTGTGTTATAATTCATGTAATGGAATAAAGAAAGTGACCTTGAAATGAATGGCACTCAAAATCTCATCTGCAGGGTTTTTTTTGTATTTAAATTGAACATATGTTTTCTAAATAAGTTATAGGTCTTTAAGAATTGTGCCTTGCAAATAGTATCCTAGTTTGCAGACCAATTGATTTAAAGAGATAAGTAAAGTTAAATATACGTATAATTTATCATAATTTATAGTGGGTCATATTTTTCCTCAGTGGTCTCTGGGCTTCTGACTTGCCAATGAAAATAATTATCTACTGAACTGAACAACTTGGTGTTGCAGCTAGTGTTGTTAGTTAATAATGCCAGCAGATCATGCCTGATTGTTGGAGAAACAATGTCATTGGTGGAACTAAAGTGACATGAAAGAGAAAATGTCATTCAATTGCTATTTTGTTTGTAGACAAAAGGTCATTTCCTTCTAATGTAAGGTTATGTATTATAGAATAAAATGACCTCTATTATATTAAATATTAAATATGCATAAGATGGCCTGGATAGATATTTTTACTATGGAAAAGAAATACTTGACTGTTTTGTATTCTTAGATTGACCTTTTAAGGCTGATCTTTCTTTTCATTGCACAGTCTGATTTGCTTTGTGTGGAAAAGAAATACTGCAGATTTTCTGTGAACATTTTTTATTGGGTGCTTTTCATATCGTGGGGGTTTTATAAACATCTGACATGTGAATGAATAAATAAATGGATAAGTTAATGAAAAAATGAAATAAGTCTTTTATCTGCTGATTGAATGCCATTAGATGACTAAGGACTTTGTAGAAAAATAATCATAAGTTGTTTCACCAGCACTTCAATGAAGATGTTCATTTTATGGTTTTATTTTTCTCTGATTCATTTCTTTATAATGCATAAATTTAAAAAATGATATCTTACACAAACCTGTAAGTATTATACAAACAGACTCAAATTCTTTGCCTGCTATCCATTAGTATGAAAGTTTTAGGATGCTTGGGGCATTTTTTTGAATTGTTCAAATGTGATTATTTCACAGTTTTAGTGAGACAGTATCACTTCTCTTCTCAGAATAGTGTCTTCCTCCAAGAGTCATGGAAGGGCGAATACTATCCTGGTTCGGTCCGATTCTCATCTAACAGTAGATACTTGTCATATTGACCGTGTCCTGTCTCAGACAGTAACCACGGCTTAAGGAAGCAGTGGTTTATAACATGCCAGAAAGGTTAATTTTTAACATATACTTGGAAATAATTGGCAGTAAACAACAGATGTGTTATTTTGTATTAGAGTGCTCAGTAAGCAAATATTTCATTTAGCCTCTTTCTCCCTTCCCTGCCCTCTGTCCATTCATTATGCAAATAATGTGAGAATATGAATGTTACAGCTAGAACACTGCCAAGGTACTTACCATTTAAGATCAGGAGTATGTAACAAGTAACTTTAATTCTCAGTGAGTAATATTTTTCCCTTCATTCTTAAAATTCCCATTATGCCTCTTTAAAATTAGGTTTCTATTTACTTACATAAATTAGTGAAGAAATAAAATTAAAATAATTGTATCTGCTATTTGAGATTTTTTAAAACTCAAGGCAGGACATAACCATATGGTGTGATAAACAAATAATCTATAAACCTCTTTATAACCAAATGAAAATGTAATCGATATGTAATTTAAAATTTAGCCTTTTTTAAATCACATCATGTCGTGTTATAAATTTTTAAGTATTTTTTCCTTAACATATATCATGTGAAGGAAGAAATATTATAATTTTCATGTGAAATTTATGCATATCTATATATCCTAATAGAAACAGATTATTGGAGTTATTGTATTTGCTTTTTTATCATATAAGATTGCCTGGTGAAATATTTCATTTCATTTTATTTTATTAACATATAATGTATTATTTGCTTCAGGGGTACAGGTCTGTGAATCATCAGTGTTACACAATTCATAGCACTCACCATACACATACCCTCCCCAATGTCCATCACCCAGCCACCCTATCCCCCCCAACCCCCCAGCAACTCTCAGTTTGTTTCCTGAGATTGAGTCTCTTATGAAATTTCTCATTTTATTCATAATTTCTAAAGCTCTTCTATATACCACAGATTAAATCAGTCATAAACCATGTATCAAATAGCCTTCTTTGTAAAAGACCCTGTTTGGAAATATTCCCTACTCTCAAGAAAAATGAGAGAAGTAATTTAAAGATATAAAAAATCTTGATAATTTGATAAACAGTACATTGAGGGAGAGGGGTGAACATGAAAGAAGAATAGGGTTTCCAAAGGCCTTTCATAATAGCGAGAAAAAAATCACAGCAGCAAAGTTGTAAGAGCCACCAAACAAATATTGGGGCAATTTATTGATTTCTTTTATGTGATCAGCTGTATTAAAAATAAGTTTAATCCCCAAGGGATTTCCTGATGTTTTACCATATTTAGCAGAACTTTAAAAGGTTTTACTTTTTTCCTATAACTTTCTTAAAGAATACTTTATTTGGTTTGTAAGCATCTCAGTGTTGAAAAGTGGTCACATGGCAAATGTTCCATAATGTCTAAATGAAGTCATTAAATATTTACTTAAGCACTTTCTGTGTGTCAAAGCATATGGTTAGGATTTGGGATAAAATGCCAAGAAAAGCAGAAGGGGGTCTCTGTCCTCGTGGAGCTTAAAGTCTAATGAAAGAGACATACAATAACAGATAATCATTCCAGAAAATGCAAAAGTGGGAAATGACCCCATCATAAGACCATGGAAGGCATCTCTGAAGAAGTGGCATTCAACTGAAAGTTAATGAAGAGAAGGTGGAAAAGAGAGCAATGAATTGGGAATGAGAATGGCCTTCCTAGGCAAAGTATGGCTAAGGTTAAATGTTGACTTGAAATGTGACTGGAGAGATAGCAGGGATCAGACC
Organism: Spilogale gracilis; assembly: GCA_004023965.1. NCBI lineage: Eukaryota > Metazoa > Chordata > Mammalia > Carnivora > Mephitidae > Spilogale > Spilogale gracilis. The sequence continues at coordinate 23,656 of PITA01004187.1, forward strand.
CTTTGGGGGCAGGCTAGATCCAGCAAGTTGGTCTTGCCCCTTAGAGCGATGGGAAGCCACTGCAGAGTTTCGAGTAGACACCATCAGATTTCTGTTTCATGCAGTTTACTCTAGCTGTGGTATGGAGACTGGACTGGAGGAAGAATGGACAAAGATGAGGGAAGCTTTTAAGGGAGTTCAGTGTCAAGTCCTCTGGATTTCTGGCTTAAGCAACTGGGTGATGGGTCTCTATTCACTCAGGAGACACAGGGAGAGAGATGGGTTGTGGGTTTTTTTTGTTTTTTGGGTTTTGTTTTGTTTTGTTTTTTTGGGTGGGGGAAGATGGGGACAAGTTGTAGACGGAAATTATGAGGGGTTTTTTTGGTGCATGTTGAATTGGAAGTGCCTGTAAAATACTTGTGGAGCAACTGAATAGGCAGATATTTGGAGCTAGAACTCAAGGGAAAGATCTGACCTGGAGGTAACAGTGTGGAAATTATGAAAGGAAAATGAATACATGAGTGAGTGAGTCAGTGAAGCTTTGAATTAATTATGAATCCCTGAAAGAACTATTTGAGGATAAGAAACGAACATGGAAGACTATATCCGTGATTTTCTGAACTCTACATATACATATTTCAAACCTGACAGTTCATTTTGCCTCTGGATTTTTAAAATAAGGAGGCAATTTCAAAAATTACTTTTAACTTTGATGGCAATACCCAATATTTGTCATTTCCGGTATCTCTAATCTAGTTTAATAGTACATTAATTCTAGAACAATGTTTATTTAACTTATTTGCTTTATGTAAGGAATCACTCTGATGTAAGTGCTTCCTTTAAAATCTTACATTATATCGGCTTTGATAACTTTATATTCCCACAAATAATAGTGACAACTGGAGAATGAACGAGAAAAATATATATTCACTGTATCAGAAATATCCTGAATTCTGTATAAAGAAATTACCAGTAGGAACGAGAAATTTGTAATAGCACCATTCATGGAAGGAAACCTATTTCCTTTGGAAAGTTTTCCTTTCTGGAAAGAAAATGAGAAGAAAAACTCATTTTTCCTACTTGAGAGTCTTGCTCCCTGGCCGGTAGAACTGACTATAACATGTCGAGTAACAATGAGGTATGTGAACACAGAATCTCCAATGACTACAGTGTAATAGTAATACCGAAAGTCTCTCTTGCTATTTTTTCCCACATCTCAAGGCATGTATATTTGCTTACCAAAGAGAGACATTTCCCTAGTTTTTCTATGTTAAGAAATGAAAACAAAAATAATTACCATGTGATGGTTCACCCAGGTGGTTCAGTTGTTAAGTGTCTGCCTTTGGCTCAGGTCATGTTCCTGGAGTCCTGGGATCGAGCCCTACATCGGGCTCCCTCCTTAGCAGGAAGCCTGCTCTCTTTCTCTCACTCCCCCTGGTTGTGTTTCCTCTCTAGCTGTGTTTCTGTCCATCAAATAAACAAAATCTTAAATAATAATAATTATAATTATAATTATCGTGTGAGAAAAGAGTATTTCTTAATATCCGGTTTCCCCCCTTCCTCTGTTAAGAGAGGATTAACAAAATCTGCCTCACAGCCAGTGGCTGTCTGGTCAAATTAAAATAAGAGATATTAGAGGGGCGCCTGGGTGGCTCAGTTGGTTAAGCAACTGCCTTCGGCTCAGGTCATGATCCCGGAGACCCGGGATCGAGCCCCACTTTGGGCTCCCTGCTCAGCGGGAAGCCTGCTTCTCCCTCTCTCACTCCCCTACTTGTGTCCCCTCTCTCGCTGTGTTTCTCGCTGTCAAATAAATAAAATCTTTAAAAAAAAAAAATAAAATAAATAAAATAAAATAAGAGATATTAGAGCCTTTGAGAAAACTGAACATCAGTTTGTATTATATGTAGTGTTAAATTACTGTTAGGAGGAAGGGGGAGTTGTTCACTAAGACATATGAGAAGATGAAAAGAAAAAGATGAAGGAATAAGTGCACTGAAGGCATCAGAAAAAAAGGAAAGGTTTGGATGAGGTGCAAGCATATGGTAATCATTATAACAAATTCAGAATGTGGCTGCCCTGTGTGTCTGGAGCCAAGGCCCCGCATGTCACCTGTGGTCTGAGGTAGAACTTGCTGTGGGCAGCAGTGGCGGCCATCTTGGTGAGTCTTCCCAGGGCTGAACTCCAAAGCAGCTACTGAAAGAGGTTACTCACTCTGCCCCGGGCTGTTTGAAAGAATATACCTTCTCTCTTATTTTCATATCTCCATTTCCTTTTTTTTTTTTTTTAAGACTTTATTTGAGAGAGCGAGAGAGAGCACAAGTGAGAACATATGAATGGTGGGGGTAGGATCAGAGGAAGAGGGAGAAACAGACTCCCCACTGATCACACAGCCTGATGTGGGGCTCGATCCAAGGACCTTGAGGTCATGACCTGAGCCAAAATCAGCTGCTCAGCAGACTGAGCCACCCAGGAGCCCCTCATATTTCCATTTTTAAGGCTTTAGTTCTTTAGAAGAAAAATACTACAGCATAGAAAAAGATTCACCTGATGTGGTTATGCCTGTTGGTTTTCCTTATGAGAAGGGAGAGAAATGAACTTTTCCTCTATCATCTTTATTAAAGCTCTGTTTTAGAGCTGAATTGAAACCATTTTATGAAACATTTGAATACTGCTGAAGAAGGCATATCTAATGCAGAAGGTCCACTGTAGTCTTACCGGCGCATATTCCTACATCCTATCCATCATGGTGCCATTTATCTGGACCCTGCTGAAAAGAACAGACGGCCAGCTTTCTAATCTGACGAATCAAATATACCGCCTCTCTGATTCACCTGTCTTTCCTGATCCATCTGCCTGTTCATCTTTCTCAGTGCAAGAGAACATGGTGATGCCTAGAATCCTCTACATTTTGAGAAGAGATAGGAGTAGATACCGATCCCTGCTGAATCTAAAACCAGCCTGGTGATCCCACAGTCCAGTGCCCGTCTTCCTTGATCACTCAGCTGATTGTGGCAGAACTCATCGCTGAGCAGGGCGTGTTACATCATTGTTGGAATGAAGAGTGCTTCTTTCCTGCCTGATCTCAAACTGCCCTAGGATCTTCTGCCTCTGTATCTATGACTTGGACATATCAGTAGTCTTCAACGAAGCAGGAGGAAAAGATACAGAAAAAGTGTAAATTATATATTTTTTCTTACTTTTTTTAACATTAAGAATCAAAGGAAACAGTATTTCAGGACCCTTTTTACATTACATGATGAAAAGTTCTAAGAGCCACTACTTTGAAACAGCATCTGTTGAAGGATATCTCTTTTTACCTCTTGGGGCAACAGAAATTTACTTTAATTTTTCCTTGAAACTTCCTTTTGAGCTCCTCAGTTCTGAAAGGGTTCGAATGTCATTGCTTTATAGGTACATGCATGCACAGCAAAGGCAAGGAACCCGTTGAGGAGTGAAACTGCACTTTGTTCATGCTAAGGCCCTATTCCTACTTCCTAGCCCTGTGCTGGGCACATAATACAACTGAGCGACTCATGCATCAGAAAATGAAATGTAAATTTATTGTTGAGGAATCTTAATCTTTTATAGCACAAAATATATCTGACCTTTCTAAATATTTGTTATTTGATAATGATATCTGGTAGAAAAAAGCAAATTTACCTAATTTGTACCAAAGAGCATAATATACTCAAAATGTTACCTAATGTAAAATTATTTAATATGTGAGAATAATCATAGAAAATAGATGGCAAATGAAACAAGACACCAAAGGGAAACATATGAATCAAAGACCTAAGAATGGCCTTTCTAAGACAGTATTGCCCTTACAATTTCTAAGTGCATGTGGTAATGATGCTTAGTGCCAAAGACAGTTTTGGAAATGAAAATCTGTTGTTAGTGCACAGTGTACCATTTCTAGGCAGCAATGCGTGTTCACTTCCCTACCTGCTATGTTAATGTTCCTCTCTCTAAGGTATAAAGACTTGTCATAGAATTGATTCCTTGAACCATGCCTTTTGTAACTTACCATGAAGGCAAATGGTGAACATGGTGTACCCAGAACTAAGTTTAGTATCAGCAATTTATTTCTTTTAGGGTTACTAACAGCTATCAGTTAGTAATTTTTCATTTGTCACTTTTAAATTGGGCAACATAGCAAATGCTTGAACAGCCAGAAGTAAACTTGAGTAAAGCAATACCCTGCAAACAGCACTACTGTCTTCATTTTCCACACACTAGTACCAAGGACCTCATTGCATATAGAGATTCCTCTAATAATGTGCCCAGGGTTTTGATTTGGAACTTTTAAGGATAATAAAAAGATCAGACAAAAATGGATGATCCATGTTCTAGAACTTTTTCTTTAGGGCCAGATATTAAATATTTCACTTCCAGATTCTGTGGTGTTCATCACAGCAACTCTGTTGTTGTAGCGCAGAAGCAGCTATAAAAAAAGTGTAAACAAAAGGGCATGGCTATGTTCCAATACAATTCCATTTCCAAAAAGAGGCAGCAGACCAGATTTGGCCTGGAGGCCATGTTTTACTGACCCATCCTGTAGAAGAACTAAAAATATTTTAAAAAGAGTTCCAACCCTCTTCTCAGCCTTTCTGTGTCTGATTTTCCTTTGAGACCATGTTCAAATCCTACCCCCCACCAGCTATCCCTCCCTCTCTGTGTCCCTGTTATCTGTTCTGTATCTTACTGCCAAAATGAATGTTCTCTCTCTCCAACTACATTGTTAGCTATGGATTTCTTTTCTTCCTTCCTTCCTTCCCTTCTTTACTCCTTCCCTCCTTGTGGTTCTTCTTCCTTCTTACCAAATGAGCCAGTAGATACTTGCTGCTAATAATGATGCTTTTAACTATCCTTATAGGAGATACTATGAAAATAATTAATTATTTTACTTTAATTTCTCAGACCCTAGCAAAGTAGCCATTAAATGTTTATTATTGATAAGGAAGATCTTAATATTTTTTCCTAATAGTTTTTGTTTTGCTTTTTAATTTTGAACACATGAGACCAAGGAGACCAGTTAGGCAAAAATATTTCGCAGGCCTGAACTGTAGTAGAGATGGAAAAGAGATGGAAAATTAAATAATACTTAATAGATAAAATTCACACTGATTTATTTTTGAATTCAAATTTTTTGAATTCACATTGATTTGTTGATGAAAGTCATTTATCTCAGATCCAGATTGATACCTAATGTTTCACAAGTAATACTGTCATACATACTAACCAGCTTATGCAGTTGTAAGTACAAAGAGCTCACATGGGCCATAGCAAACTAAGTGGCATATTAAGTTATCTCTACCTTTAGGAGTTTTGTGAGATTCGTTTATAATAATGGTTGTCTCATCCTTAGGGTTTTCAATCTAGAGTTAGGAAAACAGTCCAGGTTATTTTTAAAGATCTCTGTAAGTAAGCTTCTGTTAATACTTTATCAGACAGATTTTGTGGGGTGTGATTTGCCAGGAAAGACTCTGTTCTTTTGGAAGGATTAGAATTTTCAGCTTCCAGTGGCTTTTTGTGGTTAGTGATATTTTTATTCTTACATTTTGTAGTTAGATGCTTTCTCTTTGTAATTCAAATTACAAAAATACATCTTACAAAAAGATCACTTTAAATTCCTTCATTTTCTTCCTACTCCTCTTCCTTTCTTTTGCAAGCCATGTTGGTCTACTCTGTTCAAAGCAAGGCATACTGTGCTCTGTTAGAGAATTCTAAAATGAGTACAAAATTCCCATCCAAGATGTTCATATCAATGAACATTTAAGACATGCACGTGCAACCAGGATAGAACCTGGAAAATTACGAACTTTAAAAGAAGTCATAAATCGTTTGAACTGGGGAGACACTTACTTCATGAGGTCAGATTGAGTGCGCCGGAGAGACAGGACCCTGTATAAGGTACAATGTCCGTGCTCCCTGGGCTGCCTCCGACCAGTGGTGCTGGTGTCCTGAAGAGGTCGCCACACTTCCAAAAATGCTTCCCACCTTACACTAGAGGCGGAAACTCGTGAAATGTGACTGTTGCCAGTTTTCCTAGCTGATAGATGTTGACAAAGTGTAACCCTGCTGATACCGGATATCAATTATGATGGAATTATTTTAGCAGTAGCCTTGATGAAAGCTTTGGCTGCTCCTGTTGCTGCATAGATTTTCCGTTTGCCCTTTAAGGAGGCCACTCCATCAGATCATCAAAAACAAAATAACAGTGTCAGTGGATTCCTTTATCTACCTTTGCAAATGTAATTTGATGACGTGTCATGTAAAATGTTAAGAAAGGAATCACTCTTCCAGTTCTAAAGCCTGTCTCATGAACTAAACCAAAACTGCATCGTTATTTATTTAAAATGTCCCTATTCTGTTTTATTCTGAGAAACAAATGGATATTTACATTCTGCTTGTGCTGATGCCTTGATTGTAGGCTGCTGCCGAATTTCAAGGTAGTTGTTACTGATGCTGTCTGTCTTCATATACGTTAAACTTTGCATGGCATTTTGCCATTTGGGATGCCACTCTCTGTGAGTAAAGACAACACATAGTTTGAGTGAAGACAAATGGCACCTTAAGCATAACGTTATTTTTTTACTTCTCATGTATAAATTAAAATTACTCAGCCATTCAGAGTAAGGGCCAAAGTGAAGTGAGTAATAAAAAATACATCTATATATGATTATGTTTTTTAAAAATATCAGAGAACAGAAAAAGGGTAGAATTTCTAGATTTATGGTAGAAGATTTAGCTATATGTCTATTTAGCTGCAGGTGTATATTATCGATATACATGTCAAAGCTCTTGGATAGGAAGCTATTGTGAGGCAATGTGTCCCAATTTTTAGGTTTCCTTTTCATCTGCATGGGATTTTACCTTTATTTTAAGGTACTTTGTTGATAAAACTGATTCTTTCTCAGTTGTGGTATGCTAACTCCATTATGCTCATAATATTACAAATTCAGAAAGCTGCTCTTCCCTCTGGGATAACATTCTAGAATACTAAAGATGGCATGAAATGTTGCACCCATTTCTGTATACATTGGGTGTGATCATCGTGTGCGGTTCTGTGGGTCAGAAGTGTCATTAATTACAATGTAATGATTCGTGTATTTTCAATCCTGTACACCTTATAGTTCTACAGTTTCATGTCAAACAAGAAAAAGTCAGGCTCTTACGAGTCATATGGGCATTGTGGTACACTGTACTAAGGTGGGAGTAAGTGTGCACTGCCATTGTGAGTTTTTAACATAAATAGCAGTAAACCTTAGGCAAAGCGCAGTTCAGATTTTTGGATGCCTGAATTTTTATTGCAGGTCGCTATTTGATATCCTCTGCAGGTAGTGAAATTTGATAATAGCTCTGCCTCTTATTCACTTAGCATGGGACTTTGCATGAAGTAGTGATCTACTAAATATTTATTGACCAAATGATTATGTGATAATGTAAATCAAAAGTAATGTATAAATGGGGAACTGTGCAAATAGGTAATGTTAGTATCTTCATCGTGTATGATTAGACCTAGGAGCTATTTTGTTGAAATAAAAATAGAAAAACAAACTACTATGTATTTCTTGTAAGTGTGTGTGTGTGTGTGTGTGTGTGTGTGTGTATGTATGTATTTTTTAATATTCTTAAGGGTACCTGACATAGTTCTCATACCCATGAAGAACATAGTTTAAGTATTTTCTTTTTATTTTCTTAGTAATATTGTATTCACATTTGCCATTCAGATTAGAAACTGAGTAATCAGTTTGTAGTGCATTTAAAAATTAAAATTTAATTAATTTAATTAAGATCAATAACTGCTAGACAAAAGAAGGTGAATTTAGGTTTTCATCACTTTTCCTTTTAGCTAAAGAACATTTTAACTTGTGTGTTCAACATCTAGGTCGGTGTCTGACTATACCTGTGGGCTTATGTTAGCAGTGATAATGGCCAGAAACATTTCACAGGAACAGAAAACTAGGTGCTTGGCAGTTTCCTTTATCGTTGTTGCAATAATCAATTAGAATTAGAGACAAAATGTGGTAGGAAATTAACAGCAGTATTTCCCATTCCGTGGCTTGTGCTAGGATCGGTAATTCATAGGGAGTCTGAACATTTTGTGTGCTAGTGAAATAGAAGAAAATAAAGTTTTCTTTAGATGCCTATGTAAATTCCTAAAAATCACTTTGTGGATCCTTCTCCCTTCCTCTGTATTCAGAAGAACTCATCAGTTGTTCATAGAAATATAACACCTGTCAGCTGCAAGATTTTTTTTATCCTTTCATAGAAGCAAGACACTTTTGTTAGTGTTTTTCTTTGCTACCTTCCCTGATGGACAGCAGCCTTAAATTGAAATCTCAGGAGCGGCGCCTGAGTGGTTCAGTTGGTTGGGCGACTGCTTTCGGCTCAGGTCATGATCCCGGAGACCTGGGATCCAGCCCCGCATCGGGCTCCCTGCTCGGCGGGAAGCCTGCTTCTCCCTCTCTCACTCCCCCTACTTGTGTTCCCTCTCTCACTGTGTTTCTCTCTGTCAAATAAATAAAAAATCTTTAAAAAAAAAATTGAAATCTCAAAACTGTGACTCTTAACCTCTTGTGGAAGAAAAGCATTTAATAGGAAGAGAGTATAAGATTAGAAATCTAAGTTCTCCTTTCAAGACAGGAGTTGACTGCTAATCAGGAGGTAAAATCGCAAAGCAAATAATTTTTTTTTCCATTAAATTTACTGTTCTCAAAGTCCAAACACCCCAGGAGATGAAGATTTTGAATTATTGGCTGTACTTTTCTCTTGCATGCATCAGAACTCTTTACATAATATAATGGATCCAAGTGATTTGTGAACCATTTTTTGGATAATTATATAGTCAAAAGTAATAGTCACTGTGAAAATTGTAATTTGAACATCTTAAAGTTTTAGGTGAATTCTTTTACATAAATAAGTTTACTGAGTTTTTCTTAGAGATGCATTATACTTAAACCCTGTAAAAAACAATCTGCAATTAAATTCATTATCCCTTCGTAATGCAATAAGATTTTTTGAAATAATATAATTTCAATATCCCCTCCCCCTGCCACTCCCTGTGCCCAAATTTCATACCTAACACAGTCTGGTAAATTAAGATAATTATAGTACTTAATGCAATTTTGATAAAGGTATGTTTAGCACAGTGTCTAGAATATTTTAATCACTCCATAAGTGTGAGCTAGTACTATTAGTAGTAGTCTTATTCCTGAAATGTTAAAGTAACAGACAAGAACTGGATTTTTTTTAAATCTCTTCATATACTTCTGAAAATGTGATATTCCCATGTTTTATATTATAATAAATCATCTCATGGAAGACTAGGAGGTTTAGGGTAATAGCATCCACATATTGTCCTTAATATCCTTGTTCCTAAATTGGAAATTCATTTTAGGCATCACCTGACTCCTTTCCGAGCTCTTGTCAGGATGAAACAGTGAGGACTGAGAGCGCTGCCTCCAGGGGTGGCTTGTTCATTCCTTAGCAGGGGGAATGTCATGTCCACTGCTATTTTTTTCTTTCCTAATACAGCTAATAATTGGCTCTGTTCCAGAAACCATACTCTGGGTCTGAGAGACTCCCAGACCTTTATTGAATTCTCTGTGGATAACTACAGTTATGTGCTTGGAAACAATTGCACTTGTTACCTTTGAAACACAGAAAAATGCCTCTAAATATTCATGGTGTGGACCAGAATAGCTACTAAAGTCCAAAGAGCATTTCCTTTCCCCTCTCCCTTGCACCCCATCATCTAGTCACCTGAGCTTCATCTTCTGTGCTTAGGGGGGTTAGGAGCATGAGCTGTTCCCTTTATCCTCAAGCAGCCGAACCTCCATTCCTCTTGGAAGCGCTAGAGCACACCCTTGCTTTGCCGTCTGTTGACTTATTTACCTTTCCCAGCATATATGGAACCACCACACAGAAGGTTCTTAGAAAAAAGATTTTAAAATCTTGATATCAGAGTTGTGCCTATTAAAACCCAAGCACAGATACCAGGAAATTTTTTAAAGTCAAACTAATTAGATAATCTTCATTTCCAATAAGGGGGTTGATTGATTAATGAATAAGAACTTATTGCCTGTAACATTTCCCACAGCCCTGAAACTACAGTCAATAGAGACAAACCTCTTCAGACCTAGTTTCTACTTTCTTCCATTCACTTTGAGGCAATTTTCCAGATTATTAATCGTGCCAAGCATTGCGCTACGTATTGGCTGTTTCACTGCTTGTAATTATGTAGGTTATACTGAGGTAGGGGAGACAGATAAAAAGGTAAAGAAACACATAATAAGGAATTCACTAGTTATGATAAGTACTTTGAAGGCGGTAACAGGATGCAGTGATGAGAATAAATAATATGGAAGTGGGAAGAGAAATTAACTCACGTAAGGAGTCAAGGAATGCTTGGAGGATTCTCTGTTTTCATGAGAACTAAAGGAGTTAGTCATGTGAAGACTGGGGAGAGCTTTCCAGGCTCTGTTTGAAAGGTCATGAGAGTGTCCACCAGCCAACAGAAAACATGATAATCTTGATCTTACCCTTTCCAAAAATCATATAATTCCAAAAAACAGAAACTTACTGCTGCTTTCTTACTTTGGGGAAGTTTCAAGATCATTTTTTATAATGCTTTAAGTATTTCTTGGCACTTATTATACACATTTTCATCCAATCATAGATCGCCTTTCAGTATAGCCAGTTTTGGGAAATGAGAAGGCAGTGTCACCCATTTGTATTGCATGCCAGTAAAAAAATCCAAATATAAATTATTTCAAGATTATCTACCTTGGGGGATGATCTGTGCTACTGGTGCATTAGAACACATAGTGAGAAGTTGTTATGTGTGTTGTGTGTTTGTCATACCTAAGAAAAAATTTTAATCCGTACAAAGCATACTTTAGCTCTGCATTTTTATTTTTAAAGATTATTGTTTTAAGAAACAATATTTAAGAAACAATATTTAAAAAATATATTCCTGGGGCGCCTGACTGGCTTAGTCATTAAATGTCTGCCTTCGGCTCAGGTCATGACCCCAGAGTCCTTGGATCAAGCCCTGCATCAGGCTCCCTGCTCGGCCGGAGCCTGCTTCTCCCTCTCTCACTTCCCCTGCTTGTGTTCCCTCTCTCTCTGTGTTTCTCTTTGTCAAATAAATAAATAAAACCTTAGAAAAAATATTTAAAAAAACAGATTCCTAATTAACTATATTAGGACTTATAAAAAGTGAAAATTTCTTTCATGTTTTTATATTCAAACATAATTTTTACATTTTACTACTACTTTGAGGAGTAAGCTCCTGAGATCAATACATATGTTCTCCAAATAACAATTGTTGTCTTTCAGAATAGTAGTGAAATTCTGACTCATGTTCTTGATATTTTTGTCCTCCTCTCATTGTCAACATTTGATTTTTACCTATAGTATACAGAAACTAGTAAATATCATGTTAGAGTAATTCATCATTCACTGAAAAAATAAGTCCCTGCTGTGTTGAAGGACCTATGCTGTATGTCAAAGGTACAGACCGAAATAACTCCTGCATCATACCAACATATTATTTTTTTCTTAAATACACTATGTACTAGTATTAGGTGACTGTAATACAAGCAGATTGTTCATCCATTCATTGTTGCTATGAATTTTTAATCACTTTATAACTTATCTGTCACTGTTATGAAGGGTCATTGCCAGTAGGAAGAAATAAGGCATGTTTATACAGATCAAGCGTTTTATTTTTTTTTCCTCCAGCATTGCTTCATCCATGTTTGGTTTTAACTTTTCCCAGTTTCATTGAAAGTTCTAAATCAGACATTTTTTTTAAAGATTTTATTTATTTATTTGACAGAGAGAGAGAGATCACAAGTAGGCAGAGAGGCAGGCAGAGAGAGAAGAGGAAGCAGAATCCCTGCTGAGCAGAGAGCTCAATGCGGGCCTGGATCCCAGGACCCTAAGATCATGACCTGAGCTGAAGGCAGTCATGAGCCACCCAGGCGCCCTAAATCAGACATTTTATAAGCCCCACTATTTCTTAACTGTGAAGTAGTACTTTTCAATGCCCAGGTCTTCCAAGTACATTTTGTCAGTGTAATCAAGAATTTAGGCTATTATTAATGTCTGTAACCACTTTCAATTATCAGTTATATGGGCATAAGGCACGTCTTTATTGAAATAAGAGATCCACATTAAACATGTTTAGTATCAATATGGGAGGTTAGACTATTTTCTTCGTCCTCATTGCTAATGTGGTGTTTCTAATTCATTTTTGGAAGTTACTTAATCAAAACCAAGAAAGTTGCAATTAGGATAGTTTGTCCCTATTTGCGTGTTTGCTGCTGTATAGCATATACCTCATCATGTGTTTAGTCTCAAACGCAACAATGCCGAGTGGGGGTTGCAAATAGTATGATGGGCATTACCGTTCAGCAATATCATGGGTTAATCAAGCCTAAATTTCTGTGGGTTCGTGGGTGGTAATGTGCTCAAAATAATAAATTCACATAATATGCAAATAAAAATGGGCTAGGTTTGTATTTTAATATCTGGGATGTACATTGAATATACTTACTACCAATCCAAATGTAGCTTTGGTTTGGAAACTTTATAAAATGATTCTAAAGTGTGCACGGGAAAAGTAAATATGCCACAGTAATGAAGAAAACATTGTAAGAGAGAGAGAGAGAATTTTTTCCTTTTATACATTAAAACATTATATAAAGCTATAGCAATTAAAAGAATGAGCAGAGATATATGCAAAAATATTGGTGAAAATAGACTAGAAGGTCAAGAGATAGACTAAAGTGTAAGGTAGAATTTAAAATGCAGTAAAGGTGATGTTTTAAATTGTAGTAAACACTTATTTTAGTAAGTGGTGTTGGAACAATGAGCTAACCGTTGGAGGTAAGGCTGGAGTGAGGGCAGAGCAATATAGTTAGATGCTCACATCTCATCTTAGAACAAAATAAACTTCAGATGGAGAATCTTCATGAACAGTTAAGGTTAAATAATAATTACTGGTGTAAAAACAGAATCCCACAAATAAGTACCTTAATACTCTCATTAATTATTCTAAAACCTTCCATATCCCATACACTTATTTACTTTTTACTTCCTCTGCTTAATCCTAAATGTGATGCGTTAAAATCCTTTATTACTTAGTAATTTTATCAGGACCTGCCTGAATTTCCAAGACTCTTGGCTTTCTGTTTCACTGCTGTGTATACTTCCATATACCAATCAACCAATCACTGTTAAATGATGACCTGGAAACCTGGAGGAAGAGGTTTGAAGTATATGTGATAAACTAAGTCTTAATATTCCATAACATATAAAGAGTTCCTACAAAACAACAGAAAAGCAAATAGAAAAATGAGTGGAGGGTGTGAACAAGCTTCTTATTTAGAACATGAACAGGGTAATTTCTAATTAACATTTGAAAATGTTAATTTGAAATGAAATGTCATTTTCTACCAGACTGGCAAGGAGTTTTAAAATTTTTAATTCTATTTTTAGTAAGTAGATAAAAAGAGATACTCATAAGCTCTTGGAAGACGTATAAATTGATGTGAGTTTTATGGACTAAAATCATTAAAATGTACTACACTCCTATAAGAATGGTTGTCCTTTGATACAGCAATTCAACTGTTAATAATTTACCTGAAGGCAATAATCAAAGAAGATGTCAAATACAGTTAACCCTTGAACAACATGGGTTTGAACTGAGCAGGTCTACTTCCACTCACACGTGGGTGTTTTTTTTTTTTTTGAAAATACAGTCCAGTACTGTAAACGTACTTCTCTTTCTTGTGCTTTTATAGTAGCATTTTCTTTCCTCTCATTTATTTTGAGAATATAGTATGTAATACACATAACACACAAAATACTTGTTAGTCAATTATTTACATGATTGGTATCACTTCCAGTCAACAATTTGCTTTTAGTAATTCAGTTTTGGAGGAGTTTAAATATATATGTGGGTTTTTGCCGGAGCCAGTATCTTCTGAGTTGTTCAAGGATCAACTCTAGGTGTTTTTAGCTGTCTATCATATCATGTGTATAACAGCAAATTTGAGGAAACTTCCAAAATATCAACATAGATGCGATTCTATTTTTAATATTGATAGGCATAATCACAATACTAAATAATATATGGGATAGAATTTTTATAAAAATAAATTTATATTTTCATCTCTCTGCATAAATATTTTAGGACATATAGCAACATAGTAATTGTATTTTTATAATCGTAAATATTTTACATATAAGTATGTAATGAATATATAATTTAGAAATATATAATATGTAAAATATTTATAGAAGTGTAAATGTAATTTATTATAATTATATATAATTATAGATATAAGAATTGCAGTGGTAAGGTTTTTTTTAACATTTATACTTAAGTCTGATTTCATAATGTTTCAGAGAGTAACATATTTGTATCTTCAATCAGGTATGTCCAATACATGTGTGATATAAACCCCTGTGCTATTTAAATTGTTATAGCAACCACAGGAAAAATGTAAAAAGAAAAGGTAAACTTGATTTCAGTTCATTCAATCATTATATGAAAAATTTCTCATTTCAACATGTAGTTAATATGAAATTTGTTATTGAGGTATTTTACATATTTTGTTGTGCACATTTTCAAACTCCCTTGAGCGTTTCATACTTAGAGCACAGTTCCGTTGTACCAGCTATGTTTCCGATGATCACATGTGGCTAGTGGTTGCTGTACTGCCCCGTGTACTATTAGACTGTTATGCTCTCTGAGGACCAGGGGATCGCTTTTATATCCCCAGTGCCTAATACAGTGCGTGGAATTCAGTAAGCACTTTTAATATTTGACTCAGTTTCCCCAAACAGAGGTTCTTTGTTTTGTTTTGCTATTCCTAACTCCGTAGTATTGCTTGCTGTGTTGTACTTTTCATTTATGTGCCTGACTCCTTCATTAAACTGTGTGCACCTCGAGATAGCAACCATGTTTTATTCAGCTTTTTATCCCTCACATGATAGACATACAATGTGTTGATTAGAAGGAAGTTGAGGAAGAAGAGAGAAAACTATTTTTTTTATGTCAAAGAACTTTTTTCTAGTAAATCAGTCTCTCAAAATGCAACATGTTAAATCTTACAAGGTCAAATTTATAGCATTTTAAAGCACTTAGCAATAGAAATTTAAAAATCTCAACTCCTGATTTATCTGGGCTTTAAATTATGCCTTCCAAAATGGTTGATTGCTGATTTTCTTTTTGAAGATCAGTAGGGGTTAGAGATTCAGCAACCTTACTTAATATAACCTTGTCCCATGTTGAATAAATTTTACAGCTACAGAATTCTTCCCTGTCAATCCTAATAATCCCTTACTGTAACATAAGACTTTTCCCCTGTGATCCTCAGTGGAGACAGACAACAGTTGGTCAGCATTAATTATGTAGTGAGCTTTCACTATAATGTTACTTACCATATTCTCCTTATTATACTTTATAATAAGTAATGCTACTTCTTACATTTTCCTTCAACTTTCTTCTTCAAATTATAGAACACTACTTTTTAAACATTTACACCATGAAAATTTAAAAATATATTTTTCTAATAGACAGGATAAATCAGTAATGGGTTTATTGAGTTTGTGAACTATCTTCCCATATAAATGATGTTACAAATAACACTAGTGAGTACTTTTAGTCTGTCAGTAGTAATAACTGAACAGCCATTATATGCCATTGTAGTGTTAGTTGCTAAGAGAAAAAAATTGTTTGTTTTCTGATGTGCTCTTAGATAATTGCTTTATTTTAGGGGGCCTAAGAATCATTGTTGAACCATGTAAATAGCATGCATACTGCTTATTAGAGTAGTCAGATGTATAAATTAAAATAGCTTTGCTCTTAGACCCAATTCAGCTCCTGGCTTTACAACTTGTCCGACCTCTCTAAATCTTCCCTGTATGTTATTAACCTCATAAAATTGTTGCAAGAATTAAATGAGAAAAATGGGTCTAAAGTACTTAGCCATAGTAAATATGCAGTTATCAATTGCTGTCATTGTCATCATTAACATTATCATTATCAGTACTAAGTTTTCTTTGAAGAATCAACTAAACATGGTCCTGTCAATATTGGAAATGAAATGCTGAGTTCTTCAGAAAATTAAAAATTCCCAAAACCTGAAAATAAAACCAAAATAGGCAACTGATAATAAGACAAATGCCACATTTGAAATATAGAGTGAGACTTCTCCATCTTTCCTCAGAGGAAAGATGCAACAAGCTAAAGAAATTCCCCAAAGAGGAAGAAACTAAAATAATGAAGATATACAGATAAATTGTTACCTTAGGAAGGCGTTGTTCTATTCATTCATTTAGTCTATTTAATGCTACTGTGTGCCAGGTGCTAGTCTGGAAGCTTGGAATGTAGCAGGGAAGAAAGCAAATATACCTGCCTTACAGTTTTCCCAGTAAAGCTCATATTTTAGCTTTGACCCCAACAGCTCTGCTGTGAGGTTGAGATAGGGGAACAGTTAGCTAGCAACAAGTGGAGACAGAGAAGAGAGGTCAACTCCTCAACTGTCCCAAACTGAAGACCATCAGGCCAAAATCCAATACCCAGTGTCTGAGGAGACGAGTGCTCTTCACTCCAGTTCAGGTGGATATTGACATCCAAGAGGCCTGGTGGTCTGTGAGAAATGCCAGTCTATGGGGAATTCCAGGAACAATCGGAAGATAGAGAAAGGATGGATTATACTTACTGAAAAAGAACAGTGATAACTTAGAATACACCCCAAATGGCAGCATCTAGGTGAAAGGGCATTGTCAAGTCATCTGAGCTACAGTTAATGGGAAGCAAGGGTAGACTTTAGGCTCCTCCTAGTAGGGAACTGAAAGAAAGAACAAACCAGAATGGAAACCAACCATATAGTGCTTGAGAGAGGGGCTAGGGGCACATTCAAAGGGAAGAGAAGCCTGTTGCTAAATAACCAAGTCATGTTTATGCCTATGTGATTTTTAAAATGATTTATTTTTAATCCAACATGTGTATGAGTCAGTGCATAAAATGTTTATGGTATTTATGTTGGAAATCATTCAAACTAGAATTTTCAGTTTAAATGAAAAAGGAAATAGTGTGTTTGGGGGAGAAAGTTTCTCTAATTTGATAAAGTAATATCATGAATTTGTAATTTTGCAGTTAACTGTTGGAATTAACTGCAAGTGAGAAGTAATTCAATAATTTTCTGAGAGAGTGTCCCTCTGAGAGGAGAAAAGCACTATCATGGAAATATGCAGACAGTGTCAGAAAATTTGCTAATATGATTCAAGTAAAAAAAAGTTTATCTTAACTATTAAAATTCATGTGCAGCAGCAGCAAAAACAATTGAAGTTATCTGCCAAAATCATCACTAGCTAGTTCAAGAATTATTTTGAAGTATTTATAAATGATAGTAGTTTGGTGACTTTGGCTATTTTACTAGAAAACTTAACGATGATCACATTTTAAATAATATTTGTTTAAGATAGTTTTAAATAGGAGAAATTTTACCTGATACTGCATCATTATCAAGGATTTAAAAACAATTGCTACTATATCCCTGAGATAAAGCGAAAGCACATGTTATCTTCTTTTGACTGTTTGAAAAAAATCAAAGCAGAACACTGTCAAGGAAAATTGATGTGATCTCTATCTTCTCTGTTGGTCTGATGATTGTTCCCTAGATCCAGATTTATGTACCCAAACTACATTCAACATATTTCTCATCAATCAACTGGTTTCTCTTTAGTGACTGCTGTTTCCAGCTCTCTTGTAAGGGCTATAAATAAAATTTAGCACAAAATTCAGTAAAAAAAACACAATTGAGTGAGATATTTGTTCTTACAGACTAACATTTTAATCGGAAGCATTATTTTTACCTCTGATTAATACTTGCAACCTTAATTAATAGTGATAGCTGAAAGACTTTGACTAAGACATTAGGAATAATCTTTTTTTCTTCCTAAGTTATGGTACATAAATAATTTTTCCATTTTTAAGAAGGTGCCATCCACTTATGAGTATCTCATTTCTGTTATTGGAAAAGAAATAAGGTTTTATTTTCTTGTGAAGTAGAAACATGGAAAAGTTCATAAGTATCAGAAAATATTGCTTTGGTATAATAACGAAACCTCAAATATTAAAGAAAAGAAGTTCCGCACTAATGTAGTATTTTGTGACTTGATTAGTCTGTAGTGCTGTAAAAACTAAGCACAGAACAATGACATATCCCAGATAATCATTCTTAAAGTTTTGTTTTTATTTTTATTTTTTTTTAAGATTTTATCTATTTGACAGAGTGAAACACAGCCAGAAAGGAAACATAAGCAGCGGGAGGGGGAGAGGGAGAAGCAGGCTTCCCGCCGAGCAGGAAGCCTGATACGGGGCTGGATTCCAGGACTCTGGGATCATGACCTGAACTGAAGGCAGAGGCTTAACCACTGAGCCCCCAGGTGCCCCAACAGTTTTGTTTTTAAAAATGAAGATAATAACATTCAAATTTTAAAAAATTATTGAATTTCTTTTATAGTATTTATCAAAATTAAGTGAGTAAAATAGAAATGTAACATCAAAAGAACCTTTACAATCTAAAGTTTTTCTTCTGTCATTTATTAAAAATAATTTTAAGTGGCATACTGATATGATTATGACCCTTCTTCCTGTCCCAGCCACTTAGAGGCCCACCCCATACCAGTAACTTAAATTGTTCTTTTAAATTTGAGAGTTGGCTCCCAGGCAGATTTAACTATGGTAATTAAACCAGATAGTGACCAATGATGTTTCTATTAAGAGCACTTCACCTAAGAATTCTGCTGAAAACAAAAACCCCTGAGAAGAGGGATATACATATAGGCTCTATTCTGGCAGAGTTCACGATCTTTTCTATAAGAAGGAATAGCATATGAATATGTTAACGAGACAACTGCACTTGTAAGGATATGTTCCTAGCAACAGATCAGTACACAAGAGGAGTGACTCACATTGCCTGTGGACATCAAGGTAACTTTGGAGGGTCCATGGCTCAGGGAGAGAGTCATAATGTCCAGATGGGAGGTTACCAACCGTCTTTAACCAGCCAAGATAAAGATAACGAAATCTAACAATTTGGTTAGATTGTGAACTTCGTAAGGGCAGAGACATGTATAGTTTATTCACCACTGTTTCTTCAGAGCCTAGCATACTTGTTAGTGCTCAGGGAGGTGTTGCTGAAAGAACCCAGTGAGGATTGGGAAGGGATATATCAGGCAGAAACGTAATCATCTAATTAGGTGTTCAGGAAACTGTAACTTGTGGGTGCTCTTGGAGCAAGTCAGGAGAGCTGGGAGAATGGTTAGAGGTAAAACTGAAGGAGCAGAAATAATGATAGGTAATACTTACATAGTGCTATGGCAACACACCTTATTTTAAGTATTTATATATATATATATGTTATATATATATGTTAACATATATATATGTTAATTCATTTAATTCTCACAGACCTTCTTGAAATATGTGTTATTATCCCCCCCTTTTTTTAAATAGATGAGTACAGTGAGGTACAGAGCAGTGGTTTCACCTGCTGTCGTGCAGAGAAGTTTGGGTCTCACAGGTGTCGATGAAACATGTGAAGGGTCTTGAGCAGGGGAAACAAGATGACATTTATTTTGGTCAATGAACAGAGACTCCCTGACTCACCAACACCTTATAGATAAGGACACAATAAAGTTATTCTCCAAAATTATCCAGGATTCTCTCACTCCAAGCCTGCTATATTGCCGTTGTATTATAAATTGTCCTTATTCCTCACCCTTTGGTTTCATTCCTTTGGTGTTTACTGTCCCATGGACTGGGCTGACTTCTTGCTATGGCTGGTGCCTTCAGTCACAGCAAGGTGGGGTTCTTTTTTTTCTCTAATTTTATTTAATTTCAATTAATTAATGCACAGTGTATTATTAGTTCAGAGGTAGATTTTAGTGATTCACCCAGTGCTCATTACATCACCTGCCCTCCTTAATAGCCCATCACCCAACAACCCCATCCTCCACCCACCTCCCCTCCAGCAACCCTCAGTTTGTTTCTTATACTAAAGAGTCTCTTATGGTTTGTCTCCCTCTCTGATTTCATCTTTCTCTGTTTTGTTTCTTAAATTCCACATGAATGAAATCATGATAATTGTCTTTCTCTTATTGACTTATTTCGCTTAGCATAATACCTTCTAGTTCCATCCACATTGTTGCAAAAGGTAAGATGTCATTTCTTTGATGCCTGAGTAATATTCATGTGTGTGTGTGTGTGTGTGTGTGTGTGTGTGTGTGTGTGTACACCACATCTTCTTTATTCATTCATCTGTCAATGGACATCTGGCCTCTTTCATAATTTGGCTATTGTGGACATTGCCGCTATAAACATTGGGGTGCAGGTGCCCCTTTGGATCAATGCTTATATCCTTTGGGTAAATACGTAGTACTGCAATTGCTGGGTCGTAGGGTAGCTCTATTTTCAACTTTTTGAGGAACCTCTGTACTGTTTTCCAAAGTGGCTGCACCAGCTTG
Organism: Spilogale gracilis; assembly: GCA_004023965.1. Taxonomy (NCBI): domain Eukaryota; kingdom Metazoa; phylum Chordata; class Mammalia; order Carnivora; family Mephitidae; genus Spilogale; species Spilogale gracilis. The sequence goes on from PITA01004187.1 coordinate 44,191, forward strand.
CATTCCCCCCAACAGTGTAAGAGGGTTCCCCTTTCCCCACATCCTCGCCAACACCTGTTGTTTCCTGACTTGTTAATTTTAGCCATTCTCACCCATGTGAGGTGGTATCTCATTGTGGTTTTGATTGGTATTTCCCTGATGATGAGTGATATTGAGCATTTTTTCATGTGTCTGTTGGCCGTTGTTTGTCTTCTTTAGAGAAATGTCTTTTCATATCTTCTGCCATTTCTTGACTAGATTATTTGTTTGCTGGGTGTTGAGTTTGATAAGTTCTTTGTAGATCTTGAATTCTAGCTGCAAGGTGAGGTTCTAATAAACAAGCACTCAAAAGTGAAAAAGACAGTAAAGAACTCTTTGTAACGTCCTCCTGTACTAACTTACTTCCTTCTGCTTGGTCTGTGCCATGGCAGGTCTGTTCATAAGGCATATTGATATAAGATTGAATAGGAGATAAATTCAACTGTAAGAGATGAAAATATTAGTACACATATATAAAAAAGTGTTTTTATTGTGTTTTTTCTGTTTTGGAAATGTTTCCAAGTATGTATGCATATCACATACAAATTAATTTTGAAATATTTCTCACAATTATTCTCTAGGTCATACTCTTTTGAAAGACAGTCTTGAGACTAATGATAGCAGTTACATTTATTTAGCTAGCTATAACTTACAAATTACTTTTATGAACAGCTTCTCATTTGATCCTTATAACCAACGGAGGTAATTGAAAGAACAGAAATTTAGTGAGGATACATGTGTTTCCAGAGCTTTAATCTATACTTTCTAATTTCTGATCTGTTTTTCCCTATAATACAAATATGTCCATGTTTTGTAAATGTAATAAATCAAAGTAGTATTGGTAGAAATACTAATGGTAGAGACACATGGGTTTCTAGTCCAAACTTTAAGTTAGTTATCTCTGTTGTATTAGTATAAACCAAGTCACCTCTCAACTCTGTGGGAAGTACTATCGCATTTGTATGGTCATAAAAGAAATTTTGATATTGTCAATATGAAGCAAAGCAGCCTCGTCCTAATGTATCATTGAAGTAACACAGGCTGTACAATTTTTTTTGTATAATCAAATGCTATAACTTAAATTTTGCAAAGTTACTTAATATCTTTGAGAGGAAATTTTTTAAGTGTATCTTAATTCTAATAGTGACTTCTATAAATTGAGTACTTGGTTTGTTCAGTTGGGCCCTTACTAAACTCTCTGAGGGAAGGGGGAGATGAAGGAGGAAACCTCTAAGCTAGAGCGAGTCATAAAGGGCCTCAGAATTTATTCATGGCTTTCAGAAGAAGAAAGGGGACCTGTCAGAGGCTGCTTTTTGTCTTCCTTGACACCACACCAGTCATTGTGCCCACATACCATGCACTCATTGACACTCCCTTGACTTTCACTGAAGTTGTATATTTGTGCCATGGTTGTTCCTGAGCAGCTTTCATGCCAGGCAGTTCTTTCTCTCCTGAAATGTCTCTAGAGCTTCTGCTATGGCACCAACCTTGGTCTGGCTTTTAGGAATTTGGGAAAGTACAAGAGGAGGGCAAGACTGGTTTCCAGTTATAGGGACTAGGGCCATGGGGGGGACCCCAAACGGTGTTCAAGGTAAAGTCCAGCTCATTAATCACAAACTGATATGATGAGCCTTCTATCCAGAGACACCAAAAAGAAAAAGAACTAATGTCTGATGGAAAGGAGCCACAAATAAGAGTAGAAAGATGAGTGTTTAGGGTTTGTTGAAAGGCCAATAAAAGATAAGTACTTTTCATAGTACCTATCTGGCATCAGCCCTGTGAGGAAAGAAGCAATTAAGGACCCTAAAACCTATTTTTCAACCCTGCTCCAGTCTTTGGGGCTTGATCTGCTAGGCTTGATTCTACTCCTTTCTTTATGGACTTGGCTGCAAGCCACTGAACTTGGGAAGGATATCCTGTCCTGATTCCTCCTGAATATATTAACGGCCTACCCTCCAGTCCTAGCCCCTGACTAATGCACTGATTGGGTCTTCCCAGTTTCCTACATCTCAACTCAAGCCAAGCTAGGAGACTTTCTGTCACATTGAACCTGAAGGGACTTCTGCCACGGGAAGTATACGAGAGGATTTCAGATGTAGGGCTGCAACAAAGGATGTACAGGAAACCAAGAGTGGGGAAATGAGGAACAGCTACTCTACCTCTTAGTTTAAAAAAGAGAAAAATAATTGATCTCCTTAACATGCTCATGGGATATTTGCAGGTCTTTGGGATGTTTTATAATTCATATTTCATTACCTTACATGTTTCTTGTCCTGGGTATTATGAAAGATGTAAGGTATTAGAAGAGAAATTCTAGAGACCTTAATGACAGTTAATAGCCTTAGTTAGACTTTGTTACTTTCCCCCCAGAACTTGTGTTTTTCTTGTTTGAAGCAGTGTATGGCCTCAGAAATTCTTCAGTTCTGTAGTTCTTCTACTCACTTTTAGTATGCAGTCAGCTGTCCCTGAGTTTCCATCTGACGTTTCATAGCTTGAGGGGCTGTGAAGCCACTTACACTCTGTGTGCTTAGGAGACATTAGAAGAGTCCCAGAAGGAAGGAAGGGCCTGTTCTATGACATGTGCAGTATTCATGCCAAGGAAGGGTTTAACTCAAGAACTACTTCAGAGGAAGAATAGTTATAAATTGTTGATATGGTAGAGTGAATGAGAGAGAAGAATCAAAGATTTTGAGACTGGATTTCTAACATGGGTAGGGGCCCATGACAATTCGTGCACCAAGATAGGGACAGATTTTGTGGGGAGGAAAGATTTGACATTTGTTTTGGACTTGCTGAATTTGTTATACTTGTGGGAGAGGAGTGTAGAAGAGTCCCCTGAAGTATGGGAGTACAAGATCTAGAACTGGGATCTCTTGATACCTCTGTGATCTTGAAAGCCATGGGGGAGAATAACATTGCCTAAGGAGAGGGAGAGAAGTGGCAGCAGGCCAGAACAACATTTAAAGAATAGGAAGAAGAGCCATTGAAAGATACTAAAAAACAGAGAGTCCAGATCTTTAATATTGTCGATCAAAATCTTCAGTGTTTCCCACAGACTCCATCCCCACACCACATGCCTGAAGCACAGGGCCCCACATCTTTACTTTTCATTCTTTATAACTTAGAGACCTTGCTGAGGGATGGGGGAAATTGTTCCTATTGAATATTACCAAGAGAGCATTTTTAATATAGTTTGTCACTTCATTTTCAGAAGTCAGAAGTGGTTTTTACTTCATTTTATCCTCCATTAGGATTTAGAGGTGTTTTGGTTAAAGTAGCATAAAAATTGTAGTAGCTCTATGCCCTTTTCTGAAAGCGAACCCCCGGTTTCTTCTGGATATGATGATGTGTTGATATGGGAGCACACACTTTGCTGACATGTTCTGAAACTTAGTACTTTGAGGAGTTGACCTGGGGATAAGAATTGATCAAAAATTTCCCGGTTTTACAATGGCTGAAGTGAGTATCAGTTAGGAAGATGGGCAGCCAGTTAGCTGACCACATCAACACAGTGCTAGATGGATTGAAATAAAAAAAAAAAATTGAATTGAGGAGAGAACAGTGCTCTCAATTACCAGCTGACTGGCCAGTATGTTATTGAATCATATCAGAAATAAAAGCCAAACTTTTTTTCTGACTCCCCCAAAAGCCTAAATTGCAGATAGCAATTGGTAATGATAATGGTAAGCAAAACAATGCTATCTTCTGTGATATGTACTATTATTGTAGATAAAGCACTTAGTTTTTTGTTACCAGCAGCATAAGCCTATTTTTATTCTATTTATGCAAAAGCCATATTCATATTACATAAAAAAGCAATGCATTATTTTAGTGACTCTTGATAGTGATTCAAATAAAGCTTTAAATAGGAAAAATAATGGATTAGAATAGAACAGAATTTCACCTTTGGTAAAATAAAATCACATTTCCCTTTTCTTTATATTGGATAGTTATACCAATAACTACAAGTAAAGAGGTACTACAGAATATATCCTTTCTAAAATATTATTAAAGTCATCTTGAAATGGGCAGCTTACCATACCATTAATCATAATGTCCATCCATTTCATGTTCATATTGACCAAATTTTTCATTTAAATCCCAGGGGAAAGAATTTAGCTATCATTTATAAGAGTATGTATGATCAGTGGTAATTTTAGTTGGAGCCCAGAAAACAGAAAAACAGTATCATGAAAGACCTGCGTATCTAGAAAATACATCTTTTTTAAATCATCATCACAATGCTGTTAATGTTTGAGAGAGCAAGAAAGAAAAAAGTACTAAATACTAAAGCGTTGAGTTGATTTTGATATTTGATTTTACTTCTTACAAAGGTCTTAGACTTCAAATGTGTTTTCCTTTAATACTGCTGCTAATGACAGAATAATGCTAAAGTCTCCATCTTATAACTGAAGACATTAGGAATAACAGAATGTGCCTTTCTCAGTCTGAGTCGTCTGATAATAGGGTAGATTATATTTTAAAGTGTATTGAGTTGGGATGCAAGAAATTGTTATGTGGTGGACATAGACATCCTTATCATGTATGTAAGTGCAGAATTTGAGAGTAGAGCAGTCACCTCATTATTTATTATTGCCTTTCAACTCAGAAGCAGTGCTTTTGAGAAACCAACATTCATTGAGAAGCAAGAAATCTCAAAAGCAAGAGTCCAATGAGAAGTCTTCTGAAGTGGAACTCTGGATCCATGCTCTATGATGCTCTTTTCCACATCTCCTGAGCATATCATGCTTAGAGAATGGGAAAAGTTGTAGGAAATAGGAGCTATGTGTGAGCAACTCTTAGGGTCTGCATTCAAGTGGAGGACGTAATGGAGGCCTAACTATATCAGCATCTACAGAGGGCATGGAGGTAGTCTGTCTTGTATCCCTAACATGACGGTTTCCACATGGCACTAGAGAGGATCTTCTTCTGGTGTAAACAAAAATCTCATCTTTTGAAAATATAAATTCAACTTCCTCTCTCCATTCTCTCACAAGCCATGTTAATATCCTATTTCATTAGGAGTGTCTGAAGTATTTATTAGGAATAAAGAAAACTCTTGTAAGAGTTTCAAGTTATGATAAAGTACTTATACATAAAGACAGCAGTTTGGGTTTTTGTTTGTTTTTTCCACATTGGACTGACTGAAAGTTCACTGAACTGAGATGCCATAGAGGAACTGTAGACCAAGTACAAGTATAGCCCATGCTCTTGGCATCACAGAGGGCAGGGAAGGCTAGCTGGGACAGTACTAGCTGGGACAGGCTAGTCTGGGACAGACTAGCTGGGACAGGCTGTACTAGCTGGGACAGGCTAGATTATGCTTCAGTAATGAACAACATGAGACTCTTAGAAACATAAAATGCCTAAATTTATTTCTCACTACAGTCTATCGTAGGTCAGAAAAATTGATCTGCTCATAATATGGGAAGGGACCCAAGAAGATGGAAAGTCTGTTGCTTCTACAATTTCAGAGACAGAGAATTTGCCAAGCCATTCACTGACTCTTAAAGCTACCTCCTAGAAGTGACAATCAACACTTCTCTGATTTTAGTGACTAAATCAAGTTACATAGTCATGCCTGAGTTCAACATGGGGGAGGTGTACAATCTTCCTGCAGGGAGAGGCACCATGCACTCGGGCCCAATAATATAACTACCACACTTGCAATTTTATTTGTTCTGCCAATGGAATACAGTTTTCAGAACAGTTTTGTCTGTTTATTGTGTTTTTAAAAACCACAAGCTTAAAAATCGAGATACATCAAGTGGGAGAAGGCTTGGGTTTCAAGACCTACTCTTTCCATTACTCCTACCAGAGTATGGATCCCTTTCTTCTCAGCTTATCAGCACCAGTGAATTTTCTGTGAAAAGTATCACCCATCCATGGATTTCTCATAGTAGCTTTGGCCTCAGGGAAAATGGCATTCCTAGTCATCTCTGTTCAGAGACTGAAGATAAGAGAAAGACTCAATGAATTGCTGGAAATGCCTGTTTACCTTCTTTTAGGTACCTAATGGGATCTGTCACTGGGAATTGCTTTTTACATGAGTTACAGAAAAATTAAAAAGTAAGTTGTCGTTGAGCCACACTAGAATATTTGAAAGCTCAGTTCCACTTCTTCCTCTGCTTGATTTTAATAATCTGACCCCCAACTCCATTCTCCATTGTTTTTATTATTGTATAAGTTATAGACGTGTTGGGTGGGTATAGGGTTTGATGGTGAGCCACTGTGCAGATGTGGGAATTACATAAACAAGGAGGCTTCTGGGGCGCCTGGGTAGCTCAGTTGGTTAAGCGACTGCCTTCGGCTCAGGTCATGATCCCGGAGACCGGGGATCGAGCCCTACATCGGGCTTCCTGCTCAGCAGGAAGCCTGCTTCTCCCTCTCTCACTCCCCCTGCTTGTGTTCCCTCCCTGGCTGTGTTTCTCTGTCAAATAAATAAAATCTTTTTAAAAAAAAATTGAAATGATGAAATTACTTGAGGAAAATAAAAAGAATGGCATGCCTCTATGGAACATTTCTTAAACAACTGCTGTGTAACAGGCTGTGTTCAGGGTGCCAAGGAGACAAAGAAGAGTAAGAAATGATCTTCCCTTGAAAGAATTGGAAAAGAGCACACTAGCTAATAGTGTGGTTTGGGGAAGTTTGGAGGGGGGCTTATTCAATGGCGAATTCAGCCAACTAAAGACGAGGATAGCCTGGAGAACAGGAAGAAACAAAGCGGCAGACCTCTCAGTGACCAATCAATATTGTACGTACCTTAGCTCTGAGCGCCTTTTATCTTTCATTTTGACCTCTTCTGTGAAGTGTAGCATTTCATATAAAAATGTGAGAAATATATAGAATATTAGGATTGTTGGTTGTGTTCTGGTTGCAGATACTAACAGAACCTGGACATTTCATCTGTTCAGTGCTAGGGAGGTGGATGGCCAGACAGTGACACAACAGTCTTTGTTTTTGTTCTTATCCTGTCACTGAAGGTGACACGTGATTACTTTATGACAAAGCAATATCCTTGCTTCCCTTCTGGCCACTCTAGGCAGGAAACCATCTATGTTGAGTGATCTCTTCCTGTTTCATTAAAAAGTTCAGGCTCAATGAAAAATGCCAGCAGCTCTGTCACGCGGTTAAGTAACTTAGACAGCACCGGTCAGCGCCTGCCGCGATCTTGGGAGCGTCAGGAGGAGTTATATCAGGGCACAAGACTGCTTGAGCCAAATCCACTGTGGGGCACAAAGAAAAGAGCTTGTTGTATGCAATAAAAGGCTTGATAGTGGGCACATGAATTGAGTATTTGTCTTGCCAGCCTAAAAGATGGATGGTCTAATTAGTCTTGTGAGAACTGGTTTAAAAAGGACAGGCAATGGGGCGCCTGGGTGGCTCAGTTGGTTAAGCGACTGCCTTCCGCTCACGTCATGATCCTGGAGACCCGGGATCGAGCCCCACATCGGGCTCCCTGCTCTGCGGAAAGCCTGCTTCTCCCTCTCTCACTTCTGCTGCTCATGTTCCCTCTCTAGCTGTGTTTCTCTCTGTCAAATAAATAAATAAAATCTTTTTAAAAAATAAATAAATAAAAAGGACAGGCAAAAAATTTTGAGGAAAACAGAGCCCTAACTAGGAGTCCAGCATGAATAAGAGTTTCTTTAACCTGACCTATATTTTCTCTCAGACCTTTCCACCAGCCCCATCTGAGCTCACACTCCCAAGCTCAAAGGTCTCGTCTGCTCAATATCACCTCCTCAGAGGCTTTGCTCTCAACCCCACTAAGAGTCTCCACCCCACTTCACCCCTCTTACACTCGGTCCCCATAGCTGCTCTATTTTTCCTAATAACATATATAACTGTCAGCACTCCATTACTTGTCGTCTTGTTTATTGTTTGTGTACCGAACCAACTTGTAAGCCGCATGGAGAAAGGAATCACTCTGCTTATTGCCATCTCTCAGATGATGTGTTAATTGTCAAAACCATTATTCACCATAAAAGCGTGTTTGGGCCAACACATTTCCCCTGATGTTTCATGTATCCAAAAGTAGAAAATTCTCTATACTCTGAATCCCTTCTTCCCTGACTTCTTTTTTACTCATATTCTTCATCCTACCATTTTTTTCTGATCATTGTTTTTATAGAAGTAAATGGTATGAACATACTGATCATTTTACATGTCAAATATGAATGTAGCTTCTTTGTCTTGGAGGCTGTTTGGGGATCCATTATGAAGTACCCACCAGAAGATGGTAAACGTGTATTCTGGCCGTGGTGGTTGGGGCCTCTCACCAGCCATGGGGCCCTGGCTTCCTCAGGAGCCCAGTCTTGCCTCATTCAGAAGGAGCTTTGAGTCGGTCTGTCAGGGCCTTCCACTCTGAAGCTTGCAAACTGTGATGACGTACATCTGTCTGGTCTTTTCTCACCCCCATTCATATCCTTAAAGGTAAGAATATCTGAGATGGGAATTTGTATGTTTATTGGTTGTAGGGTTTGGTTTGGTTTGATTTAGTTTACCTGCTGCTGAGTTAACCAGAACATGAGAGACTTAAGGACCTAGGTGATTTCCCTTCATTCTTGGAATTGCTAAGGCCAGAGAGCTAGGTTTGGACATGCCTAGCACAGAGTGTTCCTTTCAAGAACTTGCTGCCATCATAGGCAGGAAAGGTGTAACAAGTATGAAAATAAATGTAAATGCCTTTTGTATTGATTCTAATTCTATGAGAAGTCATAGGGTATTTAATTTGTAAGCTACTCTTCAATTCTCCCCTCTATAAGTCATTTTCAAATGTAAAGAGACAAGTGTTGCTTCTCTCCATGCAACCTCCTTTTCTTGTTTTTTCAGGGGCTCCTGAAAAAATCCAATTGGGATTATGTCCTTTGTTTCATTTTCATGATTGAAAACACAACCAAGTTTTTATTGTTATCTTTCTTTAAGACAAGAGTATATGTTTGTGCTAATAATGTGTGAAGCACTCAGCTATAGAAAACTTTATCTAACAAATTCTTTTTCTTAGTTGTCAACTTTGTAACAGCTCTAGTGTTGCAAAGCATCTCCCTCCTGGAAGAAAATGCTCTCTTTGAAATCTCTAAGTTTAAAAATAGCCCCCAAAACCATTCAGTTGCAGAGTTTTACTACAATGACATGAAGAAGGAAACAGGATGTTTAAAGAAATTTTTTTTCATGTCATTTTATGAAGCCAAATTTACTTTCAAATTATGTGCTTCAGTGCTTTATGTTTGCATTACAAATGTTTCCTTGCCTAAATTGTAAAAAAGTCTCCCCACCCCTGCTGAAATCACTCATCTATGTTTTGCATTTACTTGGCATCAACTAGTATCTTCCCATGGAGGCAGACTGGGAGGCAGCCTGATTGCTAACAACATCGAACATTTAAAAGCAAAACAGTATTTTTCAGGGGATCTTTATTCAAGTGTGGTAGAACACTCTGAGATTATTCAGGGTTGGGATTTGTGGAGGAGAGGCTATATATAGAGAATGTTGTTATGGGGGCTTTATTATTGTCACACTGATGTTGCAATTCTCAGGAAATGTATGCTAATATGTTTCTAGTAGCTTTTTTTTTTTTTTTTTTTTTTGAAGGCCTTGAGTATGTAAGCCAGTGTTGAACTATTTGGCTGCCTAGAAAATAGACCTTACTATTTATAAGCTCCTTGTTATTATATTTAAAAAATAATAATCTCCTAGAACTTTGTATAAATAATAGAGAAATAAAGAAACTTGGGCGATTTACATCTTGGTATTTAGTTTTTAAGATATGTAGAGATGGCATACCAGGCAAGCAGTAAAGAATATATGAAATAAACATCCTTGAGGAAATTAGAATTTTTAAATATCTATTTTTCATTTTAATTATCTGAATTTAAACAACAAACGAGGAAGTCTGATAGAATTACAGATACTTGTAGCAAAAATGCCTTTAGTTTTTAGGACTGCCATAGTGGTTTTCAAATAGCTTTTAGCAATGAAGTAAGACCTAGGGGCAGCCCTTCCCTTTTCAGAAACACAAGCAGAGACCTCCTGATCTAATCCAACCGGCAGTAGAGAGATTAAGTATGTGTATTCCACAGTTAACTGACATGAGTAATATTACTGACTACTAAGCTTTTCATGGTTATAGCTATATTTATTCATCTATTACATCTCTTTCCCTATCATAATTGTTTTATTGGCCTGTTCTTTTATTTTTGCATGCAGTAATATTTCCTTGTATGTCAGAATTTCTAAATTATGATTTTCTGACATTTATCCATGTATTCAACATGTATGCAGTGCCTATGCTCTATGAGACATTCTATGCACCATATCATTATGTGTGCTTCACAGAAGACACAGAGTCCTTCCCAATCCACATGTCATAGATAAAGTACTAACAGAATGAACCACAGAGTTTAAAATGTTGCTCCATATGGCAAGTATGGCATTGGCACTACTTTACTTACTGTGCTGTATGCTTCATTATCTTAGAACTGATGGGTTGGGAGGAAGTCCAAAGGAAGTTAAACAACAAAAAAAAAGCAAAGGAGAGCCTTAGAAAATGTCTCAAGCCATTCAGTAATGGGATAAAGCAAAGATTAAGAGACAATAGATTAAAAAAATAAAATAAAATTAGATGAAAATGTTGGGGGAATATATAACATATATGATAAATAACAGCTTTTAATCATAAAGGTTACTTATAAATCAATAAGTAAACAACACAATGGAAAAACTTAGTAAAAGCAATTGAAAATGAAAAAGCAATTTTTTAAAAGATTTTATTTATTTATTTTGATAGAGAGAGGTCACAAATAGGCAGAGGCAGGCAGAGAAAGAAGGGGAAGCAGGCTCCCCTCCGAGCAGAGAGCCCGATGTGGGACTCATCCCAGGACTCTGAGATCATGACCTGAGCCAAAGGCAGAGACTTGACCCCTCTGAGCCACTCAGGCGCCCCGAGGAAAAAGCAATTTACTAAAAAATGATTATACAAACATCCCATCCTTAAAAAAATGGAAAAAAATTGAATTTGACATATTTATGTATGTAACAAAAATTCAACATATTTGAAAAATGTTAAAACACATTGTTCATAAAAGAAATGTAAATTCGAAATAAATGAGCTATCATTCTTCTCCTGCAGATTGTTAAGAATTAGAAAGAATGCTATGAATCAGTGTGGATGAGGAAGTGGGAAAGCTGACATGTGTGTGCAGCTGGTGGGAGTATAAATAGCAAAGCCTCTTTGGGCAGTAATTTGAGACAGTCTCTGAAACTCTGCATGTTTGCATTTACTTTATCCCAGATATTTCACTTCTAGGAATATATTGTGTGAAACTAACTACAGATGTGCAAAGACATGTGTGTGACCAGGTGTTCATGACAGCATTATTCAGAAAAAAAGGGGGGGGGGACCGGGAAAAATAAACTAAAATATCCAACAATCAAGTATTGGTATATAAATTAAATTATGCCCATTGATGGAACACAAATGCTGACATTATAAATCCTGTGATGCAAGAATATTTGTAGCAGAAAAATGTGCCCTCTATATATTCCTAGCTAAAAAAGGCAGGATAAATTTCAGACTCTACATGATACTAATCTTTAAAATGTATGTCTACACACAAAGGCAGATTCTCTATACAAAGAAAAAAATTATATAGAGAGAGAAAAAAATACTAAGAAAACACACCAAAATATTAAAAGCGATTCTTTAGATTCTTAAATGATTTTTTCTTCTGATTTACCATATTTGTTCCACTGAGCAATAACTTTTGTAATCAGAAAAAAATTAATTTCTCCATTCATACGTAAATGTATTTATTTTGGAATCACATATAATGTCAGTCTTCTTCAGTTATGTATTTGATTTTTTTCCTTGTGCTGTATGTATATATGGTTAGCCATACTAAGGACATCTGTTGTAGCTGGCTGCATTTAGGCATTATGGAAACTATATAATAGCTCATTTACCTGGGATGCAGTGCTTTAGCAATTGATTTATCCAGAGAATAGTTAAGGATGAAAAATAATCTATGAAAGATCTCTGTACCCTAAATAAATACCATCAAGTTCCCTGCATGGTAATCCTGACACTTCCTACATGGGAGTTTTCTTTGAGGCATCTTTATTTTTACTTTAAGCATAAGTCTTGTAGGTTTGTTTGGTTTTAGGTTCTTAGATTTGAATCAGCAAATTAGGAAGGCCATGGGGAAAGGTATAGACCAGGGAGAAAAGAAACAAAGACACTTTGGGAAGCGCACAAGACATGCAAGAAAAAAGCAAATTTTTTTTTCTTCTTTTCAGTTTTTATTTAAATTACAGCTAGGTAACATACAGTGTAGTATTAGTTTCATGTTTACAATTTAGTGATTCAACACTTAACATACAACACTGGGTGCTCATCACAACAAGAGCCCTTCTTAATCCCCTTCACCTGTTTCACCCGTTTCACCCATCCCTTCACCCATCTTCCGTCTGGTAACCATCAGTTTGATCTTTATAGTTAAGAGACAAAGTTCTTAAAACAGCAGAGAGCATGTGAGAAGAATCCCACTTGCAAGTTTCAGGAATCACACTCTTACACCAGAATTTAGCCACTGTTATTTATAATAATTACCTTGAGTCCTGGGGGACAGTAAGAGGGCCTTTTCTCTGCTTAGGAATATTAGAAAGGGTATATTTCATTTTAGAAAATTTTTCATTAAATTTAGATTTTTTTTTTCCCAAGGGTTATTGAAATGAAGCTTCATGGGTCTTTTCAGTACTGTTATCAAACGATCTGTAAATTATTTGTGACTTTTTAAATATTGGACCTTAAAGTAGAGACCATGGCAAATTTCTTATCCTTAACTCTGAGTCATCCTAACAAAATTTAATTTAATTACAACTAAAAGATTTTAAGGTATCAAAATGACATTTTATAAAGCGACTGTTGTATTGGAAATAAGTGATGGGTTCTGTGAAATAGTGATAGATAAGTATTTGTAAGAGCTTGTATCTTTGACTAGTTATTTTTACCTTTGAAAGTGGAAAAATGGTCTAAAATGGCTCCACAGCACAGAAAATTGTTGTAATTCCCTATATGACACTCTCCTGTTGTGCTATACTATTTTCTGATGGAGGTTTCAAATTTTTTTGTTTAAATTTTTTTTTATATTTGTCTTCTCTGTTTTTGAGTGTTAGGGGTTATATTTTTTCCAAAAACCACTTGAGAAACAAGAACTAGAATCATAAGTTTAAATCCAGTCAAATTGTGTTGGTAGCAAACTACTAAATTCAAATTAAAAATTAGTTTTTTTAGGGGCGCCTGGGTGGCTCAGTTGGTTAAGCGACTGCCTTCGGCTCCAGGTCATGATCCTGGAGACCCGGGATCGAGTCCCACATCGGGCTTCCTGTTCGGCAGGAAGCCTTCTTCTCCCTCTTCCAGTCCCTCTACTTGTGTTCCCTCTCTAGCTGTGTTTCTCTCTGTCAAATAAATAAATAAAATCTTTTTTTAAAAAATTAGTTTTTTTATTGTATATGTGATATTCTGAATTATCAGTCCAAAGACCATAATCAAGACCATAATCAAGAAGAGAAAATGCAGAGGTGACTAAATTTACAAAGTATAGGTGCTACAGACATACATTTACCCAGGGTCCAAGATGAGTAAAATGTGCCAAGTTAGAAAACATGTCCAGGGTATGTAATTTCTTTTTTGCTTTTTTAGTGGGATCTGTTTTCCTTCATTGGTAAAGTAGGGCTTTGCTGTATCAGAAAGCATCCAGCAAACTTGGCCTCAGAAGAGATTGCTTTTTTCAAATCTGTCATCTTTTGGAAGATAAGTCACAATTACTTGGTCAAAGCAAAATCTGATATCAGCTCAAAGCATGTTTCATATGTCTGATGTTTTAGGCAGTCCAGTGGACATATGAAAAGATTTTCCATGTCTTTCCCCGTAATTAGCTTGCAAAAGCAAATAACTACATTAATTGTTAGCTCCTCAAAAATATCTTCACAGAGTTATGTTCTACTCTGGTGCGTCCTGCTCCTAGGGAGGGTCAGTGCAAGAATTGTCAGTTTGTACAACATTTCTGAAACTTTTGGGCAACCTTAATTGAAGTTAAAGATCTTTTATTCTAGGAGACAAATGCTATTTCCACATGAGTTTAGTCCTCGGAAAACTTTGCATGTACAGATTATTTTGTACATCACATGGGGAAAAGAGGCTATGTAATCCCCATATTTTTCATTCTGCCTTAGTTCCCAAAAATGAAGAATCAGAGTCAATGCCGGAATGTGATAAATCTGTTCCATCTTCCATTTAATATTGTCTACATTTTTTTTTGGTCCCACATCTGTGTTGTAACCTACCAGACAGAGTCATCAATATAGTTACACTGTGCTCCCTACTAGGGGGGTATGGGAACTGAATGTAGCCTGTGATGAACTCCAAGTTCACCCCAGTTTTCATAAAGGCACTATATGGCTGGCGGTGCTGCCAATACCATAAAGCCCTGAGAAATAGGCTGTATATAAATCATTAATAAATATAGTGTTTTAATATAAATGCAGCCCTCTGGAAAAAGGGTTGAATTATGTTTGCTGTTAGAAGAAGCTCAAGGTATGTCTCTGGTGTATGTGTGTATAAAAATACATAAAACAAACATGACTCAGATACATACTGAACTCAAAGCATTTGTAGAATAATTTCCCTGTGAAAGTATTAGCATACATATGCCTGCCTTGTACTTATGGCTACATTTTCTATTTAATTATCAAGTTCGGGAAAGCACAGCCCTTTCAGTGGACTTGTAGAGCTGTGCCAAGGAGAGAAGCTTGACACCTGCAGCTTCATTTACTACTCGATTTGCTGTCATTTTAATGAAAGGGAATTGTAAATTAAACCACTAGAATGTGCAGTCTTGCAGATTTTATAGTGTTGAACTTTCAGACCATTTATGTTGTCTTTAAAAACAAATTAATGAGTGCTGTGTATTGTGTAAGACTGATGAATCACAGACCTATACCCTTGAAACAAATAATACATTATATGCTACTAAAGGAAAAAATTAAAAAAAAAACAAATTAATAATAGATTAACAAAGTATATGTTAAAAAGAGAAACAAAAATATAGGAAGAAGGTCACATAGCTTTATATGTGTATGCAGCCAAACTCAAATGATATATTCTCTGGAATTAGGAGGATTTGTTAACCACCGAGATAGTCAAAATGGAGTTGAGCACGATTCCTTTTTAATGACCTAATGAAGTAAATAAAATTCCATTACATTTTGTAGGTACTGTTTCCCTAGTGAATTGTTAACTCAGAACTTCAGGATAAAAAAAAAAAATCACTTCAAATATCCATTTGCGTTTTCATTAAGAAAGCATTATAGTATGATTAATAAAGTTACCTATCCAATGATGTCCTAAAGTTTTCTGGGTGCATATATATCTGGGGAGTTGTTCTAAGTGAGGGGATTTAAGGCGATATTTTTTCTTTTTAGTTTTCTATCCTTGCTTGAATCCTTTATCAAAAACCTGTATTATTTCCCCCAAAACAATAAGAACATGCTAAAAAAAATTTTAATTGGCTTATGGTTCATTTTTAGTTATAAAGCATCTTGCCATGTCAAGTATATCATATTTGGCTTTAAGGATCCAGAATAGGGTAATGGAAAGAGTTAGAACCAGGTTCACTTCTAACCCAAACTCTATCATGAACTTACATAAGAAAATAACCTCCAACATGTAGACAGTGCTTGTGCCAGGATCGATTTTAAACCTTACTGAAAGTGAGGTAGGTCATATTTTCCCAATTTCACAGATAAGGAAAATGAGGCCCAGGGATATATATATAGGAGTTAAGTGACAGAATTTGAATTCGAATCTAGATTCCAGAGTCCTTGTTTTTAATTAGCAATATTCTGCCTCTCACCTTAGGAAAGCCACTTTGGAGCCTGTTTTCTCATTTCCAAAATTAAGGTATTGGCTCCAAAATGTTCTGGACACAGCAACAGCAGCAGAAAGTATTGAGTAGCGGGGGAGCAGTGAATGATCCTTCCCTGTTGAAGTTTCTTACAGACTTCAGCAGATGTTTTCTCTAGTCATTGTTTTATATTTAAGTGTGTCTCAGGTTTGCAGAAACCAACAAGAAGAGTACAATTAAGTATGACACGTTTGAGGAAAGTGCTAACATCACGTCCTGTCAGAACGGTGGGCCCACCCAGTTTTAGAGTTTAATTCTGAGACGTCTCCCAGTTGGAACCAAAAAACAGATGTAATGGATACTTTGCCATTATACATCTTTCATCAGATGTCAGGGATTTATGAGCTTTGACCAGAAGTATGAAAACCGAAGGAATGGGAACAATCCTTCAGAAATTATAGCATGTGTATCTTCCTGCTGGAGGATATCCCCAGCTCTGGGAATATTAAATGCAAGGTGTAGAAGGTGAAATGCATGATGAATTGATCTCTGTGTTCCAGTTTATTGGGTAATATAGAATAAATAATTCAGAAATGGAAATAGGAAAGAAATCTTTTTATTTTAAATAAAGAAGAAGCAAACCCATGCCTATAGGATAAAAATGGTAAAATCTGTGAGTTTAAGAATCCAGAGAGAAAAAACAAACTCTTATCCAATAGCCCTTAGCCATTAGCATTTAGATAAGGAAAAGAAAGTAACGTAGTTTAAGACAGTTTTTAGATATGTCTTCCTTTAGGCTTGAGGAAGTTATTTTCAAGATGTTTAGAGAAAAGAAAGGTAGTGTTTGACTTCTGTGTTATTATTCCTGTATTATTTCACTACAAACTTATTCCTTAACACAGTACAAATTTATTCTCTTAACAGTTCCAAAGATCAGAATTTTGGAGTAGGTCTCACAAGACTCAAATCAAGGTGTTATCATGGCTGGTTTCCTTTTGGAATACCCCAGGGTCGAATCTTGTTTCCTTGCCTTTGCCAGCTTCTAGAGACCACCCACACTCCTTGGCCCTTGGCCCCCTTCTACATACTCAAAGTGCACCACTCCAACGTCTGCTTTCATTGTCACATTACCTTTTTCTGGCTGACTACTGCTTCCTCCTTTTTTTTTTTTTTTAAGATTTTATTTATGTATTTATTTGAGAGAGAGAGCACACCTAGCAGAGGAGGTGGGGCAGAGGGAGAAAGAGATGCAGGACCTGATTCCAGGATCCTGAGATCATGACCAGAGCTGAGGGCTGATGCTTAACCAACTGAGCCACCCTGGTGCCCCTCTTCTGCCTCCTTCTTATAAAGAGGCTTGTAATTGCATTGGGCCTGCCTGGATAATTCAGGATAATTTCCCATCTCAAAATCCCAAGATCCCTTTGCCATGTAAGGTAATATATTCCTACATTGGGAGAATGAGGACATAGACATATTTGGGAGTGGGGAGTGGCTAATTATTCAACCTACTGTAGCATCTTAAAATCCTAAATGGGGAGAAAACTCAATTAGAATGGGAGCCCTTTAAAACTGAAATTTTAAAATAATGGTGAAAGATCTTATATTAGCTAGGAAAAGTTGACCTATGTGCTACAACCACAAATAAATACTACATCTCAACGGCTTAATGTATAAATAACATTCCTTGCTAGTGGAGAATCTTTGAGTAGTCCTGTGACTCGGTGAAGCAAGCAGCTCCCTCCAGCTCAGTGAGTCAGAGATCCAGGGTGGTCTCCTCTTAAGAGTCTTCCATCTCAGTATGTGTGATTGCTTTGGCAAGGAGAGAGATCGATGGCTGTCTGGGAGCTTTTCGCTTCCTTGGTCCCAAAGTGACCATGTCACACATCCCTGTGTCATATGGCTCATCTAACTGTATGGAGCTAAGAAGTGCTGTCTTTCACATATTGAGGAATAAAAGAACCAGATACTGATGTAACCCAAGTAACTCATGTCTTACTGCCTAGGATATTCTACTCTAGTGAGAAACTGCTCCAATAGCATCAGGTGGTTAAAAATTAAAATGAGCTGAGGCTATTGACAAATATGAAGAGTGATCAAAAAGATGGATTTTTTTTTTCTTTTGATGGAGAGTTATATTCAGATTAGGAAGAAAAGAGCCAGTACTTGGAAAAGATGTGGCCATTTTAGCAAGTGGCAGGGCAACTAAGGAGAAAACAGAAAGGAGGAGGACAGACTTTGCTAAGAGGTCCTTGTCGTTCAGGAGTGATAAGGAAATCGTAACTGCCTGGGACTGGTTTCCTGGCTACACTGTTTGTAGCCTAGGAGGCAAACAAACCTGCTAGTGAGATCTCCAAACTGCTGATGGTGATCCAAAGATACCTGGTGAATTAAAGAGGAACGGAAGTGCCAGGTCGGCAGATATCGTCTTGATTTTTCACAAGGATGAAAAAGAGATTCAGAAACTGTCATGCCAATGAGCTTGATGATACTCCTACTGAATTCTTAAATGGATTATTAAATAGATGGTGAATCCATAGAAGGCAAAGTGATGTCAACAGGAGCCAGTATGAACTAATAAAACACTTCTGTTCATTTTTTTTGAGAGTACATATGCTAGTAGATGAGGGACAGTGTGATTACATCTAGATTTCACGAGAGCCAAATCGCGGACATGCTTATGAGCTATTTTAAGAGCTTTAGACTTTTTCTTGAGAGCAATTTGGACTCATTAAATAAGGTTGTGAAATGATTAGATTTTCCTTGTATAAATACCACTCTCTCTACAGTATAGAAAACATGCTGAAGGAGCCTACTACCAAGCAAGCTAACAGGTGAGAGGTGATGGTGGGCCGAAATAAAGGAATTTCAGTGTGAACAGATAGGAGTTGATGAATTTAAACAATCTTAAGTCAGTAAAATGGCCAAGGTTTGTCAGTAGACTGTAAGGGTAAAATGGGGTGCAGTATCACACAAAACACTCCCAACTATGACTTGAACAGCCCAGTGACTGGTGGTACCATTCTTTGTTAAGGGACCTTTGTTAAAGGACCCAGTAGGGTCATGATAAATTGAGGTTACTGTAGGGCTGAGATGTCCAAAGTCATATAGGTATGCTCTGGAACAAAGAAGGGATCTACAGTAGAAATAAGAATTTCAGAGTCATGAGCTTGTAGATGACAGAGCTGTAGGAGTATATGAAATCATCTAAAGACTGTAAATAGAGAAGAGGGTGCCTGGGACCAAACCTTGGGCAACATTGATGTTTTAGGATTTCATGGGCAGAAGAGATCAAGAAGGTGTAGTTGAAGGTGGTCTGGTATCCTAGAGGCTAAAGGAAAAATTTCAAAGAGGGTAGCAATCACTAATGTCAAGTGCCAAGAAAAGAGCAACATGTTAAGAGGCCCAGGAAGTGGCCTGTGAGCTGGAATGTGCATAGGAGATAGCCGCCGGAGGAAAGGGCACTTCCAATAGAATGGCAGGTGAAGTCACTGTACAGTGCTGAGGAAGGAGACTGAAGGGGGAGAGACACGGTAAGGAGAAATGGGAGGGCTCTCTGAGGTCAAGGGCGAGGTTTCTGTGTTCAGATGCTCATGAAAACAGTCATTGGAGAAGAGGAAGAACAAACTTGATAAACAAGTAAACTGAACAGAGACCCAGCCAGTTGTATCTCCTAGGCCATTTAAGCCAGAAATATCAGAACATTTGGTGGAAAAACTGCTAAGCTATTTGGATTTCATGCTGATGACATTGTGATAAAGCTCAGGGTAGCCTCCTACTATCTCCACAAGCCAGTCAAGCCTGTGGAGTTACTCTTCTTCAATGAATGGAAAATATATACACAGTTATATTGAATTAAGTCTTTAGTATCTTCTCAGAAACACTTGTGTTTTAAAATCTGCTGGCAGTTCGGCATTACACAAATTTTCTTAGAGACTATTTCTCTGAAAACATTTTAAAATGCAATTTGCTGCTGTGATCAGCAGTAGGGGACGGCTATGAAATTTGCACTGTTCTAAATTCCATTCCCCTTGACCTGCCATGCCTGGACCGTAATTTTTTTCAACCATTTATCTTGTTGGACTTTTTTTGCTGGAGTGTACATTGCTAGTGGTTTTATTTGATCACTGGCAACGAGCTCTGATCTTTTTTTTCTGCTATTGAGCATTTCAAGCAATCCCCTCGCGAGTCTGCCTCCATGTTCCAGTCCTGTTAACTTTGATAGATTTCCTATTGTGAGAATAAGCTTCCAAAAATAATTGACTCATTTTCCTTAGGGAGTGTCCATTTTTATGGAATTTTATTATATCTAAATTATAAATTTTAGTTTGCCTACCCAGATCTTCTCTACTATAAATTTAGCTTCCCAGGTTAAGTAATACTTGAATACCAGAGACTTGGGGGCTGGGATGTATTTATCGGGTAAACATGTATTGAGAAGTACTATGTCACATGGAGCTGGGTGTTGTGGTTCCAGACTCCCGTAAGAGGCTCTGCACAGAACCAACATTTAAGACCAAGTCAGACAATTGAGTCTGTGATTACCATTCCCTGACCTGAAATACACACTGCATTGTGCTGTGGTCCACACCAGGAAGGACTTGCAAAAACGTTATGATACTTGAGTTCAATTTTGAAGAATGAGTAGGATTTTAGCCAAATGAAGAAGGGAGGGAAGATCTGAGTTAGGAGAAAAAAGTGCTTATCTAAAAAATAGTCTATATTTTTACATAAAGAAGCTGGGAGTCTGTGAAACGAATGAATTAGAAAAATGATGGCAGGGAGAATGCCTCACTTAAGAACAACAATCTCCTCCTAGAATTATGGTCTCTATTCCTTTTCTTCAATCAGCCACCTACCTTTCCCTTGATAATCTTCTCAATCCCAGCTGTGTTCATACTGCCTCTCTCAAGAATCTTCGGTGGCTCACCATTGCCGTGTGATGACCTTCACACCCTAAATTAAGTCTTCATGGGCCTAGGGCATACTGCTGATCGTCAAAACCCTACCCTTTCTCCAAGGGGCCCAACTCATTGTGCTTTCTTCTTCCCTTGTCCTGGCATCCACCAAGCAGAAATAATCTTTCTTTCTGTCTGCCACCATCATATACT
Source organism: Spilogale gracilis (assembly GCA_004023965.1). NCBI lineage: Eukaryota > Metazoa > Chordata > Mammalia > Carnivora > Mephitidae > Spilogale > Spilogale gracilis. Next base: position 65,222 of record PITA01004187.1, read on the forward strand.
TTGGATCTGCTCTTGTAACAACAAACCACACTCTACCACACGACATAGTTTAGGGCTGTGCTGCCCCCAAAGTGACAGACTGCTGCTGGGAACAGAGATCACCCGATTTGTGGCATCAATCAATGAATCAAAGAATGCTTAATGAAAATTAAAAGTAGAATCATTCTTTTTGTTAAAGAGATTAAGATCTTACTGGGGGAACAATACGTGTAGATAAGAGAACTAGAAACGTTCATTTATAAGACAATAGACTAATAATTATCAAAAAGCATATAAATGTGGAGTATCTGTCACAGCTAAAGAAGAGTCCTGTAAATGGTGTCAAACGAATCCTGTTTCCCAAAGCGAGATCCCAGGATTGTAGCTTAGACAGACAGGTGCCAAAAGAAAGCACTTTTGCCGTGAAACGTACTTCAATGACATTTGAAGGTCAAATCATGAATGCAGTGTCACGGACTTGAGTCTGTGAATAGTCCCAGCCCACCCTCCGCAAGCCACTCACATTGGCTCTGCACAAAAACACAATGTGACTGCAGTAATCCACAGAGCAGATCATCTGCGCTGATAACAGGCCATTGACTAGTTTTAATTTACCTGCCAATTGAAATTCTGTTTTCCTAGTGGTGGTTATTAAAGTGACAAAGAAAAGGCCTGCGTTCTTTTTTTGTCACAACTTGAATATTGGAAGAGCGTCTGTGGAGAGGAAAGAAAATGAACCCACGCCATCTTTCTGTCTCAGATCAAAGAAATATTTTGTGATAAATTGGACTGCCATTCACGCTTACTGTTTTCAGATGTCATACAATTGTAGAAATAAGGTGTCCATATAGGTTTCTCCCTCTAAAATTCAAAGTTAGCCTGTGACGCTATCCGGCTAGCTCGTAGGGATTCAGTCATATTATAGACTTAGTGATACTGATTTTGTCTTCAGACCACATGGGAAGAAAAAGGGATGAAATCAAATGACAAGCATGAGGAGAGATTCATGAGGCATCCTGTCCACCAGGGAGCCTGGCTGGCTGCCAAATCCGGAACTGGTTCAGTTGTCTCTCATTTCCGTTCTATATCTGTAGCTTAATAACTTTCCTTAAAGGAGTATTATATACGTAATCTCAAATATTCTTCATAAATGTTTCATAAGAAAAAATCCTATCCTGGAAGCTTTCCGTCCTAACTTGGTTGTGCAGTATACCAGCCCATCACGTAAAATTTCTAACCTACTTCAGGTATTCATACCCAGAGCTGTTAAATTTCAGTTCTCTGTATTACGTAAGTTAATTCATGGTCCTGGTCCAGACCGCCTCCTTCTTTAAGACTCCATGTCTTGTTTTCATTTCCATTGCCTTTAATTTCATACTGTCTGATTTTAAGATGGCAAGGAGACGTAGCTGGGCAGCCCTTGAGCAGGGGCACAGGAGCTGTTCTGAGTCCCGTTTCATACGCACAAAGTCACGTGTCTGTGTCCTAGATGAAGACATACCTTTGGGACCAGACCAGTTGTGTGACTTGGTGAAACACACTGAGAATTTTTCCATCTGGATTCTAAATTTAAGCTAAGCATAGACCTCACGTACTCAGACTTTCTCTTGGGAATCTGGCAGACTGATGGATGTAGCATGTGGGAGCGCGGGGGAAAACCATAGTGCGATGTATTTTCTTTCTTGTCACTCTGGGTATAATGGCCTTTTTCAAATTCTGTCTCTTCAAGGTGCACTTAAAGGCTTTGGGATATTTGACACACATAAACAGCAGATGCAAAGATCACAAGCAAAGTAAATGTATAAGACAAAAAATAGGAAAAACAGGACCGGTTACAAAATGCAAAGTATGACCGAGTTCTGTTTCCCCATCATTGTTTATAAAATGTTCACTATTTCATTGCCCTTTTCTAGTAGTTTCTATATAGGTAGAATTATTTTCATATATTAGGTGCTTAATAGTTTTTTATTTATCATTTTAATTTTAATTCCAGTGTAGTTAACATACAGTGTTACACTAGTTTCAGGTGTACAATATAATGATTCAACAATTCTATACATTACTCAGAGCTCATCGGAGTAAGTGTACTGTTAATCCCCATCATCACCTATTATTTCCCCCATCCTCCCATCCACCTCCCCTCTGGCAAACACCCCTGATCTATATTTAAGAGTTTTGTTTCTGTTTGTCTCTTTTTTCCGTCGTTCATTTGTTTTGTTTCTTAAATTCCACATACGAATGAAATCATATGGTATTTCTTTTTCTCTGACTGACTTATTTCGCTTAGCATTATACCCTCTAGATCCATCCAGGTTGTTGCAAATGGCAAGATTTCCTTCTTTTTTATGACTGAGTAGTATCCCATTCTTTTTAATCCATTCATCTGTGGATGGACCCTTGGGCTGCTTCCATATGTTGGCAATTGTAAATAATACTGCAATAAACATAGGGGTGCTTTTGAAATGAATATTTTTAAACTATTTTTAACTTTGAGGCCAGGAAAATCTTGAAATAATTCATTAAATGAAAAAAAAATTCATTAAATGTTTCTAGTGATCTAAAAAAGTATGTACTTTTTCAGAAATGCCTTGCTTTCATGTTATTTTTGTACCATTAATATCTTTTAAAAATATGAAATAAAAAATAGATAAATGATGAGTTATATAACATTTAATAGTATAACTCAATCTCTAAATTATGAGAGTTCTAGTTAATAGTTTCTTTAGTAGGAGTTTGTCATTTTAAGTGCTTAGGGGAAAATAAAAGGATTTTATTTGGATATTAATGTAAACACCATCTTTTGTTATAGGATAATATCCTAAAAGTAATATAAAGATAGTTCATTGAATTTTAGCTTGTTTTACAAAAAAAGGCTACAACAGAAAATATAAGTGCCATATAGACCTGTTTGTTAGCTTTTCAGTATTGGAAAAAGCCACATGCTTTAAATGTATGCAACTCTTATCTATGCTTTCCTTCTTCTAACAAATGCTCGTCACTGGGGGAGCTGATCCTGTGAAAATGACCAGACAAAAATCTCACCAAGATAATACAGCAGAATATGAATCCTCATAAGCATTTGCATATATTAAAGAGAGACAACATTTTAATATATTCATTTGCTTGGTTTAAGGTAAATTTAACAATAAATGATTTGACCATGTGGTCCTTAATTATATTAAACTTCCATATTAAGACATCCCATATTATCACATTCACCCAAGTTTTTTAACTTTATAAGACCTTACATAATTTTTACCATTATTGGGGTACAGTTTAAATAAGATAAAATGTGCCTATTTTGAAACTACGGTTTCAATGAATTTTACCAAATTTGTACAATCATGTAAGAAGCAATACATTTCCATCACTCAGGAAGTTCCTTGTGCTGCTGTGTATTCAGTCCCCTTCTCCTACCCCTGGCCCTGGGGGCTACTAATCTGTTTTCTCTCACTGTAGTGTATAGCCTTTTCTAAAATTTTATTTACATGGAATCATTCAATATGTAATCTTTTATTCTAGATTTTTTTTTCACTGAAAACATAGTGCTTTATAGATCCATCCATATTGCTACATACAGTTCTTGCCTTTTAAATTCTGAGCGGTATTCCATTTTATACCATAGTTTGTTTTTCTAGTCACCAATTGATGAACATATGAATTACTTCCAGTTTGGGGCTATTATAAACAAAGTTGCTATAAATATTCATATGTAAGTCTTTGTGTGAATATATATGTTTTTTTTTAAAGTTGAATGGGTGGGTTGCATGGAAAAACATTATGTTTAACATTTAAGAAACCGCCAAGGTGTTTTCTAAGTGGCTATTCCATTTTGCATGGCCACCGACAATGTATGGGAGTTGTAGCTTCTCCATACAGTTAAGCCACACTTCTTACTGTTAGTTTTTTTTTAAATCATTCTGTGGAACGTAGTGGTATCTGGTTGTGGTGTTAATTTTATTTTCTTAACAACTAATGATGCTGAGCTTCTTTTCATGTGCTTACTTGCTATTCACATGTCATCTTTTGGTGAAGTGTCTGTTCGAATCTCTTGCCCATTTTTTGTAATAAGGCTGTTGTCTTGTTATTTAGTTGTAAGCATTTTTTACATGTTTAAATACAAGTCCTGGTTGAGATATTTTGCAAATATTTTCTCTCAAGCTGTAGCTGTCCTTTTTTTTTCTTCTCAAGGGACGTTTCCAATTATAACAAAGTCTAAACTTACCTATTTTTCTTTTATGAATCATGCTTTTGGTAGCATATCTAAGAACTCCTTCGTACCCTGAAGATTTTCTCCTATGCTTTTGTTTCTAAAATTTTATAGTTTAGTTCTGGCTTCCAGACCTAAGATCTACATAGTGCCTACCTTTTGTCCTTGTTTATTTGAAACTCTTTCTGACTCTTCCCGTTTGGTTCTTTGCTTACTGATCTACCTTATTTCTGATTTTGTGCCTTCTGCTCAGAATATATTCAGTTGCTTTTTCTGGAGACTCCCAGTTCAAGTCCTATCCCATCTCTTCCTAGAAGTCAAAAGACATTGGAAATCATTCCCTTTTAATTGTCTTTTTCTTTTCCTTTTGTTTTTCTGTAGCATTTCTAAGAATATTTCCTTGGGTGTCATGTAACATACTTTTTTCATACCATCTTGTAGGAAAAAATGGCAAATATTTTATTTTTTGCCTGGTGAAATATGTGAAAGTTCAGACATGCATTAGGCTTGAAACAACAAACATTTAAATATGACTAGAACTTAGTGTGATTGTTTAGCAAATTGTGTTATTTTAATTTGGGAACACTGGAAGATTTATTTAGTCAATCCTTTATATAACAGTAAGATTGAAAGATTTCTTTTCCCCAATAGGTCAGGTCAAACATAGTCTCCTTGTCTAGATAATTGATAATTGCCCTAACAAATGTGTAAGTATTTAGCAAGGTTGTCTTCAAGCATGAAGCATTTCTGATCATCTTTCCCCATCTACTTGCTCTGGTGCCCATGATGTCCTCTGCAGGCCTTTGTTCTCTCTCCTTTAAGATCACTTTTTAGGGGCGCCTGGGTGGCTCAGTTGGTTAAGCGACTGCCTTCGGCTCAGGTCATGATCTCAGAGACCCGGGATCGAGCCCCACGTCGGGCTCCCTGCTCGGCAGGAAGCCTGCTTCTCCCTCTCTCGCTCCCCCTGCTTGGGTTCCCTCTCTCGCTGTGTTTCTCTCTGTCAAATAAATAAATAAAGTCTTAAAAAAAAAAAGATCACTTTTTATCACCATAATATAAATTCCTTAAGGACAGGAACATGGTCTTCTCTAACACCATCAATGTTTGCTACAAATTTAGAAAATGTTCGCTGAATCCATGATTTTACCATTTCTTTAACATTCCCAGAGGAAGGGGTGCTTCTGGGTGGCTCAGTTGGTTGAGCCACTGCCTTCAGCTCGGGTCATGATCCTGGAATCCCAGGATCGAGTCCTGCATGGGATTCCCAGCTCCGTGGGGAATCTGCTTATCTCTCTGACCTTCTCCCCTCTCATGCGCTCTCTCCTCTCTCTCTCTCTCAAATAGATTTTTTTTAAAAATTCCCAGAAGAAGAGGTTCTATCATCTCCCTATATGCTAATATCCTAAAAATTCCTACATACAGGAACTCTTCTATCTAATTTGCTATGTAATTTAAACACTCTTTCTTCAGCATTGTCTTTTTTTCTTACTCATAATCTTACCATCAACTAAAATGTTTATCCACTGATTGTAACTCTCTTGAATACTATTGACATTTTATTAAATGCAGTAGATACTTTTGAGTTTTTAGTAAATGATGATCCCTTTTTTGAGTTTGGGCCTTATCTTTCTGTCATTTATCTTTTAAAACAGAAAGACTTTTCTTTTTCATGAATCATCTTCCTGAACCATTATTAGTTCAGCATGAGTGGAATTCGTTGTTATTATTGTTGGAAAGAACTTTGGTGAGACCATTTTTAGAGGGAAAAAAATAGATATTGGTATAAAAATGAGCAGCTGCTCTTCCACTGTGATCAAACAAGAATAAAATTACTTTTAGTATGAACAATTCAACTTTATTTTATTTTTTTAAGTTTTTGTTTTTTTGGTTTTTTTTTTTTTTTCAGAAGGGAGGGGAGGAACCAAAAGGGAGAGAGAATCTTGAGTAGGCTCCATGCCCATGCGCAGTGTGGAGCTCAACGCAGGGCTCCATCTCATGACCTTGAGATCTTGACCCTGAACTGAAATCAAGCCAGACACTTAACCAACTGAGCCACCTCAGTGCCCAGAACTCAACTTTATTTTAAAGAAATTACTGAACGTTCATTTTAAAACATTACTGCTTAGTATATTGTTTGGTAATATGAAATAAATAGGTTCCGGAATATGGAGGAAACTTTTATGACATAGTCAGGGTGCCTGATTAGGTTTTAGACAATAACTTCATTATTTAGCATATGGCAGTTTGATGAGATTTACATATGTTTTCTATAGTTAATATAATAGTCTACAGAAACATTCAGAAAATAAAACCAATTCCTTATCTGCCTAGTGGTTGTTTTGCCTGTTGTTGTATTAATAGAATCAGTCACCAGAATAACTGAATTGCAGAAAACCTAAACTAGTTAGCTTTAAAGAAATAACTGGTTTTGAGGTTACAGCTGGAGAGGCCCACTTTCAAGACTTACCCCTTCTTCCTCAAAGCCACATTTTCTCCCAGTAAGATTCTCCCAGAGGCCCTGGTCACCCTTGCTTTAAACAAGCGAAGCAGTGAAGCTAGCACAACCTATCCACAAAATGACATCACTGCCTGTTTAATAATCAGACCACACACTGCTATCATGCGGGATTCCATAATTGCTCTGATTTTTCCCCATGTGACCTTATCTTCCATTAGTGATAGTATTATTAAACTACTCAAAGGTGGCCTCCATTTTCCTTTTTCAGTATTTGTTGAGTTGCTGTTTGTGTAGAAAACAGATCCTGTCATCCCTGTGTGATATTTGCTGCTGCTGTCTCCCTTCATCTCGGCTGATATTACTGATGTCGCATCTGATACATGTTTTATACAGTACCCCTTCTGATTGGTTCTACGTCTGGATAGACTTGTGCTACTTTTGTTCTTACTCTTAACTCACAGTGTGTTCAAATCCCGTTTTCACCATTTGCTACATTTTCATTTAGGATCATTAACATCTATCTTTTTAGTAAGTTCTACTTTTTAAGGATATAGAGTAGTTCTTTTTATTCTAATGGGTGCTCTTTTTTCTCAGTTCTACTTTCTGATGGTAGTGGGAAGTACCACACCTCCCTTTTGTGTGTTAGCATAAATAAATCCTAATTCTGTTCTCTTCTTGTATGAGCAGCATGAGGACTTGAGCCTATTTTTCCTTATACCCTCTTCCTTTCCACTAAGCAGCTTGAAGCCATCTCAGGTTTTGTCTTCATTTTTTTTTTAACAGAATGAATCAACAATTATTTAGATGTAATTGTATCACACATTTCTTTGCTCCCTACTCCTTCCCCTTTGATGGATCCCCATTTTACATTATATGGAATATGTCCTTGAGTAATTCTTTTAGATGTTTCCTTTTTGATCATGTGTCACTTATCTAGTTCATACCAGAGGAAAGGACATGACTTCGTGTCTTGTTGCTGCTTGGGCTAGAACAGTGCCTGGAAAATACTAAGTGCTAAATAGATAGCACTTTTTTTAAGAAATCAAATCAGTTTATCTGTTGGCCTTCTTTCCTCCAATTTTAAGTATTTTTATTGGAAATAATGATGAAGTGTCTACCATATATTTCTGCTTGGTGATGCCAAGTATACCCACTATAGCTAACCTTTATTGATGACTTAGAGTCGATAATATATGTATCACTTATTGAGATGTGTTCTAATCTAATAGAATACCCTCAAAGCACTTTGAGGAAGTTTACCACTAATTTAAACGACTAAATTAACTACCTTCCATATGCCAATTGTTTAAAATTTACTCTTCTTTTCATATCAGGTAAGAAGTGATAGTGCAGAAGTTTGGGGCCAGGTAGAGCCCTGTGGGAATGGCACTGGCTAGACACAAAGATAGTCCAAGAAGCAGCATTTAGAAAAGATAGTAGTCAATAGCCCAGACATCATTGGTTCAAAAAAGCTTAAGAGAGGGAAAACTCAGCTAGTAAAATAATAGATGCTAGAGAGAAAGCAAATTGAAAGCTGAAGATCAAAAGCTAAACTAGGAGAAATCATTACACTGTAAGAAGGTACCTGCCATGGATGAGAAAGAAGGTGGTGTTTCATGAAGTGACAGTTATCTTTGGTCTCTTACCTCCAACTCTGCCTATCCATCCTTGCTGTCGAGCTATCATTCTCAGTATTAATAAATCTGTTGTACCAATTATCTATTGCTTTATAAAATACCACCCCAAATACAGTGACTTAAAACAACAATCATTATTTGGTTTTGTTCCATCAGTTTGGGCTAGGCTCAGCCAAATGGCTTTCTGCTATTCTGCCTGGGGTCACTTACGTGGTTTCAATATCTAGTAGCCTGACTAGGGCTAGAGGGTTTAGTTTAGTCTCACTCACAAGGCTGGAGCCTTCCAGTGGACTGTAGGCCGCTCCCCGCCTCACCCCCTGCAACACATGGTTTCTCACGCAGGGTTCTGTGCGTAGTATCAGGAGTGTTCCAGGAAGACAAAAGTAGAAGCAGAAAGTCTCTGGAGGCCTATACTCCAGAGCTTCATAATATTACTTCTGCCAAATTCTGCTTGTCAAAGTATCAGGTTAACCTAAGACACAGGGTGGAGAAATACAAAATATTATGGCCATATTTTTCATACCACACCTTTCTCTGAGAACTTACTCCTAACCCTCACACTTGTAATTTCCAGGACTATAGTTTATGTGCTTTCATAGCTATCTCTTCTTATAAAATTGAACTGCTTGAGGACAGGAATTAGATTATCTTTACCTGTAGCACATAGCAAAGGCTTGGTAGCTAATAAGGTCTTAATAAAGGAAAGTTGAACCAATGATAAACTGATTGGTTAATATGTACATACATATGTCTGAATAGATATACATATATATATCATTTATTTTTAGTAGCTAGACTGTAATTATAAAAATACTTTTAAAAGTAAAGTAAATTAGAAGTGTGTCTTTTGGTATAAAATACTGAGAGTTCTGGGGCATCTGGGTGGCTTAATCAGTTAAGCATCTGACTCGTGATCTCAGTTCAGGTCTTGATCTCAGGGTTTTAACTTCAAGCTCCATGTTGGGCTCCACACTGGGCATGGAGTCTACAATAGATGGATAGATACATATATACATACATACATACATAAAGATGCATACATAAAGATTGTTTTTGTGTATATCAAGCAGCAACCCTAGAATACTGTGTTCTTAGAACATAGAAACTCATCTGTGTAGTGGAGTTTCAATGGTGTTTCCTTAATCAGTTCCCAGATCAAATAACCAGAAATGGTTTCATTTCTTATTTCCACCATCATTGTTATCAAATATGTTGGGTCTCATAGTCCAAATTATATATTATCTTATAGCATGTATTCAAAAGAATGACTGCTTGTGCCAAAATAACAAGGTCTTAATAAGGAAAGTGTCAAGTGTAGCCCTAATTACTTGGCTCTAAAAATACTTTGAATAATCTAAAAGGTCCATCTATTACTCAGTAACAGTTTAGATTCAGTTGGTAGCACTAAAATGACAATTTGGTATTTCATGGAATTTAAAAATCCTTTGCCCTAATTAAGCTCCCACACACAGGTCATTATTCCATGGGTAATTTCACCAAGACACTGTGATACTCACTTTGATGTGCTCTGCTGCTGCACACTCTCACTGAATGCTGTTCAGCAGAGGTCACATTTTTCCTCTGGTAGTGTACAGATCACTATAAATTGGCCAAAATTTTTTTTGGAATTTTTCATGAATAGATTTTACACTTACATACATTGTTTGTCCACTTTGAGTCTTTCAGGCATTTTTGTTTTTTGTAACTGTGGTCTGCACACTGGTAAAAGAAAATTTCATCGAGACCAAAAGGACACATGTATATGCAAAGTTAATATTTGCTCAGACAAGTAGTCCTTCAAGAATGCAAGATGCAGATTTTGTGTGAACACATCAAAGAATCATGGAATGAATAACAACAAATTATGGAAGGATGTTTGGTGAATATTTAAAAAAAGAACTCTTGTAGAATTATAAGAAGAGAAAAACAGCTACATATATGAAATCAAGTCTTAAGACCTTATTTTTGTCATATTATCAAACAGAATGAAGAATTAAAATTGAACAAAGCTAAAGCAAGTTCTCCTGACTATGGAAAGAAAATCGAGAGAGACAGAAAATAAATTGAATTTCAGATATTTGTTTCAAGATAAAAATGAATTATTATACAAACAGACCTGTATTTGTAACTTTGATTCTCCTATTTGGATTTCATACACTGAAAGCAATCATAGGACTGAAGGGAAATTTATTATAAAGTCACCTGGGATATCACTTCATAAACACAGAAAACAACATTAGAAATTGAAATGGAAATAATGAAAATTTCATGTTAAAAGAATATAAATGAGAGACGAGGAAAGAACAGTTGAGGCACATCAGAGAAAATCATTCCTCCTCTTGAACTCCTATAAATTGTGACAAGTGTTGTCCATGAACAGGATACTGGTGCCACAGAAAATAGGATTGCATGTCTTCCCTCTGCACTTAGGGGCTCAATCTATTCTGAGGACTCTTTCTGTGTTTGTACACTAGATGAGTCTATCTTACCACCTCAGGTGTACAGCTCAGGAGTCTACTAGGGATCTCTGAACCAGAGGCAAAACTGCAGGCTGGCCAGTAGCCCTGTCTGGTTGGGGGAGGAGAAGGAGTTAGTCAGTGGGGCATTTGGTGGATATCATTCACTACTGACCCTCTCAGCAGAGAGCAGAGTTGGTGCCATCCTCTGCACAGAGACAATGATCCTGCGAAGAGTTAACCACAGCAGATCACTGAGTATCTAAATCTCGATGTCTTCCACCATAATTAGAGTGTGTTTGTTAATCAGTAGCCGAAGATTTTGCAGACTGTAAAAATGTAAATGATCCTGAGGCTCATTATTGCACCTTGTGCATCACAGATGACACACTTGCTCTGCTCCTTTATGTGTCTTTTATATCTTAATTTGGGCCCTAATGTGAGTATGTATATCACATCATGAAAGTGTAAACTACAACAAAAAGACTGTGGAAGAATTCTTATGTGCCTTGGTATAGAACAGGAAAAAAATGCAGATTACAGTTCTCTCAATACATTCTCTATTCCAGAGCCTAAGTATTGAATCAGGGACTCTATTCCACAAAACTGAAATGAGAAAGAAATCACATCTCAGAACAAAATGGCAGACATCTATCTCATCAGGTAGTGCAGAGGATTGCTTTTGTCAAGATTAAAGTAATAATATTTCAAAGAAGCCAAAGGAACACTCAGCTTTGTAAAATACTTAAAAGAACATGGACTTTGGAGTAAGAGAGATTCTATACTCACTCACTTAGTGTCTCTGTGTTCTTGGGCAAATTGCATAAATAAATACTCTTTATCTGTATAATAGATATCTACACTCAAATAGGGTTTAAGGATAACAGGTAAAGGTCCTATTACCTACTAAGTGCTTAATAAGTAGTTAATATTATTCTTACAGCATCAGGAAGTGCATTTTCTTGGTTATACCCAAGTTATTCAGCAGAGGCAAGTGACAGGATGCCTGTATTTTGAATCTTTGGCCCTGGGGTGGGTGGGACTGTTGACCACATAGAGTGGCACTCTTGTAACTTACCCTCCAGGCTTTACGTCCATTTTTCAGCTGTAACACTCACAGTTGCACTGGAAATGTGGACATCTCTTCACCAGAACCATCTAGCACCAGTGTGTGGCTAGACTGATCCAGCCAGTTACAGGAAGACAATGCTTTTAATCTAGAGTATAATAGAACGTTAGAGTTGATACATACGGTGGCTATCAACTGGTGGACCATGGACCCCTGGTTCCTCCAAGTTATTGCAAGTGTTCCAAGTGCACTTTGAGCATTTGAGACGGAATAATTGTGTGTGTGTGTGTGTGTGTGTGTGTATGCAGTACTATTTTAGTGTTGTGATTAATAAAATACAAATTCATTTCAGAACATTGTTGAATTCTTTTTTTTTTTAAGATTTTATTTATTTATTTGACAGAGAGAGAGAGAGATCACAAGTAGGCAGAGAGGCAGGCAGAGGCTTTAACCCACTGAGCTACCCAGGCACCCCACTGTTAATTTCTTAATAGCTTTTTATGATGCTGTATTTCCTCTGTCAGCCATTATAAAACATACAACTCCTACGTCAGGGTGGATATGGTACAAAGGAATCATAAAATCATTTAATATGATACAGGAGCCCTTGTGCTCAGAAGAGTGAAGAAGTGGTGCTCTCATTTCCAAGGTCCAGGAAAATGTTGTGTGATGTACTCACTTAACCTGTTGAGGAAAACACTGGTGAGAATTCTGGTCTCCTGATCCTTAGTCCAGAACTCCCAACAGTAGAAATGTTTGCATTATTGCTTCTGGAAAAATCTGAGACGTATTTAATGTTCAGATTAGTATGCATGAAGTTGAGTACTGACAGAAAAAGCGTTATGTGGAAAACATTTAAAACAGTACCTGATACGTATAAAGCCCTCAATAAATGATAGCTATTACCACAATGGCTATTCAGCAAGAAGTGCTTTTGTCATTTTTTTTTCTTTGTTGCTCAGAGTAACTTATCACATTCCCAATGTAGTATTTAAATTATATCATTTGTCGCTCAAGTAAGGCTCTTCCATTTTTACTTCTCATACTCTCAGAGTGGGAGTGGTGGGTATTTTAAAACTCTCCCTTCGAGAAGTCTTGTAGGAATAGAGAGGCTCTTGGCATCCGTACTGAGGTGAACTTCAGACACAAGCCCTTGCAATGCATCTTACTGCAGCCTCAGACAGCTAGTGGCCTTTAATGGGCATGTTTAAGACAGAAGTCAGTTTTGTGGTTGAATTACCTATTGGGATTTGGTGTATTTCTTTTAACTAAAGAGATTAAACATGTACTTTCCATCAGTATTTTTTAATGTATCCTCCCCTGTTCCCCTGTGCCCTTAGAGCAGATTTTTTATTTCTTATGAGATTTAATTAGAACAAGATTTATTTAAATTGTGTACCCAAAGCTAGTCTCTGGAGATTTTGGTGTCTCATTGCACAATGTGGCCCACAGGTGACAGCAGGAAACAATGACTGAGAGAGATTTATACCTCACCATACAAATAGAGGACTCATTTCATCAAACTATCAACCATCCAGGCTAATCACAGTAAAGTTTCCCTTGGGTTCTGCAGACACATTTAGGACTGAAGCAAGTGTTATCACTATATGCATTCGGTTCTGAATTTGTTGTCAATGTCTGTATTTAGTATGAGTTCCTTTGCTTTAGCCAGCTGCCTAGGAATTTGATCTCTACGCTAAATATAAGAATTGTGGAGTTAGTATTTGTGCATTGCCAAACAGAATTCTCTTACAGGGAGCTCGCCCCAGGAAAGGAAATGAAAGGGTCAAAAGGAGTAAGCACTTCTGTATGTGCTGAACATGTCCATTTTAAGTAAAGGCAGATGACTTACAGTAGCTTCCATAAATGGTTCTCATTCAGGCAGCTGTGTCAGGCAAGGACTTGGTTGTTTTGTGTCCCAGCCGTTAGGCAGCAGCCCCTTTAGAGGAGATCACCAAAGGCCTGTTTCTTTACAGAATGCAGCCCTGGGTAGCGTTACTGCCTTCTCAGTAGATTCAGGGGCTGAGGCCTTCAAGCCCCAGCGATGATCCTCCCCTGTTATTGAGAAGAAGGTAACCCTGTTTAGAATAAATACACAAGAGCCAGCCCCAAACAGACTTTTTAGGAGTTACATTTGCACCATTGCCCTTACCCAAGGCCCCAACATACTTAGATATTCACCCTGTGACTCTTCCCTCAAGAGCCCACTATGTGCCTTGCCCAGGACTGTTTATAGCCAGTTCCCCAGGCTGGTCCGTTTTCCCTTTACCCCCTCTTCTCACAAAACTGCCCTATCATCCCATCCCCTTAAGAATTTGTATGTCTTTATACATATTTATTTGTTCAAAAAATTGATGCCAAAACACGACTCAGTGGTAACAGATGCCCCTTCCCCACAGGTAACATATTTGCATATTAGCAGTGGCTTTAAGCAAATGAGGCTTCTAAGCAATACTGAGGATTCTATGTCCTGACAGGCAGCAGGAGGGCTATTTCAGGAACAGGGAGTCCTTTGGCTCTCACCATGTGTACCCAAAGGGCCTTGGAGCAGCCCTGAGCAGAGAGACATGAATTACACTCTAACTCTCTCTCCACCCTGGTCTGTTACTGCATTCACAGAAGTAACACTTTTTTTTTTTTTTAAGATTTTATTTTTTTTTATTTGACAGAGAGAGATCACAAGTAGGCAGAGAGGCAGGCAGAGAGAGAGAAGGAAGCAGGCTCCCTGCTGAGCAGACAGCCTGATGCGGGCCTTGATCCCAGGACTCTGAGATCATGACCTGAGCCGAAGGCAGAGGCTTTAACCCACTGAGCCACCCAGGTGCCCAGAAGTAACACTTTTGTTTCCGACCTCCCAGAAGTATGTGACATTGAACAATTTTTCCAAGGAAGAGAAAAAACACGGGTTAATAATAATGGGACTAATTTTCACAGTTTTGCAGCTTGGGCTTCCTTTGGGAGCCATACTTTCAGAAATAAGTGCTTCAATAATAATGGGCAGAGAACTTGCCAAGGGAGCATGATGGAAGAGGTTGTGATGGCCAATGGAAACGAGGGGTGAAATCAAGGGTGGGCTTGAAAATGAGAAATGTCCAGGGAGCTGTTCATATTTACATATACTTTTTTGTAAAGATTTATTATTTTTTCAATTTTATTTTAGAGAGAAAGAGAGCACAAGGGAAGGGGCAGAAGGAAAGGGAGGGAAAAACTTAAGCAGACCCTGCGCTGCGCATGGAGCCAAACACAGGGCTCGATCTCATGACTCTGAGATCATCAACTGAGCTGAAACCAAGAGTCAGAGGCTTAACTGACTGCACCACTCTGGGGCCCTACATACACTTTATTCAAAGGAAAAATAAGGTAGATTTTTTTTTTTTTAAGATTTTATTTATTTGACAGAGAGAAACACAGCCAGAGAGGGAACACAAGCAGGGGGAGCGAGAGAGGGAGAAGCAGGCTTCCCGCCAAGCAGGGAGCCCGATGTGGGGATCGATCCCGGGTCTCCGGAATCATGACCTGAGCCAAAGGCAGTCACTTAACCAACTGAGCCACCCAGGTGCCCCATAAAAATAAGGTAGATTCTTAAGTGTAAATGAGCAACATCTAACTTCCGCAAGAATCTGGCTGGTCATCTCTTTTTTGGCTACTGTCTGATCCTATCACTGTCAGCTTAGTAGTGGTTTTGGTACTGGCCAGTATAAATGGTCCCCAGGGGGTCAACTCTGTTGTTAAAGACACTCCTCCATGCCCAACCTCAGTTTCCTGGTGTGTTCTCTGAGACAGTTTACTATTCTGTTCCTGTTATTGTATGCAAAATTCTGCAAGAAACTGCCATTCCTACTCCTTCCATCAGAACACTCATATATACTGTTTTAAAGCCACTGATGACATTTGGCTTTTTCAGAAAACGCATTTTTCATATGCTCGTTACACAATTTTTTTTCTCTTTTGAGAGGGGAGTTTGAAGCATCCCTTCTTTTCTTAAAGGTAACCCAATTTAGCTCTTGTTTAAAATTCAAAGGTTGTAGCCAGTCATTGGCCATGGATTAGTGGTGTATTGTTTGATTACATCAAATATTTGCTTCATTTACTAACTCCGCCATGCTATTACTGCTTTTATGCCATGTCTGAATCAGAATTAAAAAACCTTGAGGCCTTAAAGAGGTTTTCTCCCTCTGAAATGTTGCTAGTTATTTGTGACTCAATATTATCCAGACCCAATGGGAATAGTTTTTGTATACACGCACACACACACACTCCTCTAACTTCTTTCCTGTGTGAAGGATAAATCCTGACTTTGTGTAATTATAGCTTCCAGCAGTAAAATGATGTCTAGGGTAAGGCATCGAGACAAGAACACTGCCTTGGCCTCCGGGCTGTTTGCTCTAAGAGGCAACATTGCCACAGAGTACGAGGCCCACTGTTGTGCTTTCTAGATAGCACAGAAAATTGACTCATCTCCTCTGCCAGCTGCAGTTGGATTTCCTGTAAGTGCTCTCTGTTCTCCTATGATCCATAATTAGGCTGTCTCATGTTACGTATGACTTTGTAAGACACCTCTGGTATACACACAGAAGTTTGACTCTATGTCTTCAAGGAAGATTACTCAGCAGATCTAAGTGGAACATTTCTGTACGCTTTTGGCAATCTGTGATATTTGCTGTTATATCCCTCTGCAGGTGGTGAGATACAGCTATTTCTGATACCTCCTGTGAATGACAATACCAGCCTATTATTGAGATTTCTCATCTCTGAGCTCCTATAGGATTTGTAGCCTGCAGCACAATGGCGCATATCGGCTTGTTCTCTCGCAGTTCCATGCATGAAGAGGCAGGGACCACCAGCATGTCTCCTAGACTGTCAGACTCAGCACTGGGCGGCAGCAAGCTTAGTAAGGAGGGTATGAAGAAGGAGGAGAAAAGGGATATGTCTGCCTTATCTTCCAAATTAGATCATTAGCAACTCAGCCCAAAGATCATATCTGCTTTTCCTACCTTAAGACTTATTAGAACATTAGGCAAGCAGGGCATATGCAGTACATGCTGACTGCCTGAAGGCCTGAGGTTTTATTTTAATTCGTATATGATGCCAAAAAGATACTATTTCCATTTACATGAACTTCATGCAACCCCAAAAAACAATTTTCTGTGACTGTTACTGAATGTTATTTACACTGAATTCAAGGTTTCTCTAAACTGGTTTTAGATGGTTCCCTCATGGAACTGTAGTCCTCACAGCAGAGAACAAACTTCTCAGCTGGTGGTGTAGTGAAGATGGTTGTGACACCGGGAGTGTATGTAGTTGTAAAGTGTAGGTGTTCCCCCGAGGAAAGCACAGACACCAAAATTCCATAAACCACTAAGATCCTGCAGGCAACCAAGAGTAATGGCATGTGACCCCGAGAAGCATCAGTGGCCACTAGGCTTCAGAGATGTGCACTATGATGCCACTGTACTTCTGTCAAAAATGAGCTGTTGTGGCACCTGGGTGGCTCAGTTGGTTGAGCGTCGGACTCTTGTTTTTGGCTCAGGTCATGGCAGAGCCCTGCATCAGGCTCTGCACTCAGCAGGGAGTCTGCTTCGGGTTCTCTCTCTCCTTTCCTCTCCCTCTCCTCCCACCCCCGACACGAGTGTGCTCGTGCTCTCTCTCTTCTTTCTCTCTCTCGAAAAAAAATAAATAAATTGGGTCACCTGGGTGGCTCAGACGGCTAAGCATCCAGCTCTTGGTTTCTGCTCAGGTCATGATCTCAGAGTAGTGAGATCGAGCCCCTCATCAGGATCCCTGCTCAGTAGGGAGTCTGCTTGAAGATTTTCTCCCTCTGCCCCTCCCCTCCACTTGCTCGCACGCTCTCTAAAATAATTAATTTTTTTTAAAGATTTTATTTATTTGACAGAGAGAAACACAGCCAGAGAGGGAATGCAAGCAGAGGGACTGAGAAAGGGAGAGGCAGGCTTCCCACCAAGTGGGAAGCCCGATGTGCGGCTGGATCCTAGGTCTCCAGGATCATGACCTGAGCCAAAAGCAGCGCTTAACCAACTGAGCCACCCAGGTGCCCTAAAATAATAAAAAATTTTTAGTTAAAAAAAAAATTAATCTTTAAACAAAAAAGAGTGAGTTGACCGTACATTTGTCGATGTATTTCTGGACCTTCTATTCTGTTCCATCGGGCTATCATATCTTTTTTGCTTTTGATGAACCGTGTTGATAATACAGTGTTAAGATTTTTTTTTAAGATTGTATTTATTTGACAGAGACAAACACAGCCAGAGAGGGAACACAAGCAGGAGGAGTGAGAGAGGAAGAAGCAGGCTTCCTGCCAAGCAGGGAGCCCGATGTGGGGTCCCGGGGTCTCCAGGATCATGACCTGAGCCAAAGGCAGTTGCTTAACCAACTGAGCCACCCAGGTGCCCCACTGTTAAGATTTGAAATCAGTTTAGAAAGCTCTTCAACTCTGTACTTTTTAAAAAATGATTTTGATTACTTTAGAATCTTTGCATTTCCATATTCATTTTAAAAGCGGCTTATCTAACTTTACTACATCTTGTCTAATTTTACTAATCTACTAGAACAATGGCTGAGAGAACATTAAATTTACAGATTGGGGCAAAATAGCCACTTGAACAGTATTGAGTCTTCTCAGTGAGCTTGGAATGAATATCTTTCCATTTGTTTATTCACTTTTTTCTCAGTCAAGTTTTGTAGTTTTAAGTATAAGGGACTTGGTTGTCTTTTGCTAGACTTACTTATAGGTATCTGTTTCATTAGCATTACTATAAATGGAGTTTACTCTCCAGCTGCTTGCTGCTAGCATACAAGAAGTTTTTTTGTAATAACCTTTTATCTTGCAACCTTGCTAAATTCATTTATTCTAATTCTTGGTATGTAAATTCCCTAAGATTATCTTTTTTTTTTTTTTTAGTTTTTATTTAAATGCAAGTTAGTTAACATACAGCATAATGTTAGTTTCAGGTATACAATTTAGTGATTCAAACTTACATTCAACACCCAGTTCTCATCACAGCAAGTGCACTCCTTAATTCCCCTCATCTGTTCAACCCACACCCCGCCACACACACACACACACCCACCTCCCTTCACTGGTAACCATCAGTTTGTTCTCTATAGTTAAATGTTTGTTTCTTCGTTTGCCTCCCTCTTCCCCGCTCCCTTGTTCATTTGTTTTCTTTCTTAAATTCCATATATGATTGCAATCATATGGTATTTGTCTCTGACTGATTTATCTCACTTAGCATAATACTCTATAGCTCCATCCACGTTATTGCAAATGGCAAGATTTAATTCTATTTTGTGGCTAATATTCCACTGTATATCTGTGTGTGTGTATATGCTGCATCTTCTTTATCCATTCAGCAGTCAGTGGACATTTGCACTGTTTTCATAATTTGGTTGTTGTAGATTATGCTGCTGTAAACACTGGCGTACATGTATCCCTTTGAATTAGTATGTTTGTATTCTTTGGGTAAATAGTAGTGCCATTGCTGGTTCATAGGGTAATTCTATTTTTAACTTTTTAAGGAACCTTGTGTTTTCCAGAGTGGCTGTACCAGATTGCATTCCCACCAACACTGCAAGAGGGTTCTCCTTTGTCCACATCCTCACCAGCACCTGTTGTTTCTTATATTATTGATTTTACCCATTCTGGCAGGTGTGAGGTGATATCTCATTGTAGTTTTATTTGTATTTCCCTGATGATAAGTAATGTTGAGCATCTCTCCATGTGCCCATTGGCCACCTGGGTGTCTTCTTTAGAAAAATGTCTATTCATGTCTTCTGCCCATTTTTTAATAGAATTATTCACTTTTGGGGTATTGAGTTGTATAAGTTCTTTATATATTTTGGATAGTAATCCTTTATCAGGTAGGTCATTTCAAATATCTTCTCCCATTGGATAAGCTTGCCTTTTACTTTTGTTGACTGTTTCCTTCACTGTGCAGAAGCTTTTTATCTTGGTGGAGTCCCAGTAGTTTATTTTTACTTTTGTTTCCCTTGCCTCAAGAGCATATCTAGAAATAAGTTGCTACAGCTGATGTCAAAGAGGTTACTGCCTGTGTTCTCCTTTAGCCTGGGATTTTCTATATTGTAAACAGTGCCAATAGGGCTAGTTTTACTTTTGTCTCATACTTGTGTTTCTGGTTTTTTTGTTGTGATGGTTTTGCTTTTATACCTTATTTCAAAGCCTAAGACCTCAAGAATAGAAGTGGCTTGGTCTCAGGGAATAGCAGTTTAGTCTTTCACTATGAAGTATAATATTGGTGGTTGAAATTTTTGTAGATGCCCTTTGTCAGGTTGAGGAAGCTCCTCAGTATTTCTAGTTTGCTGAGCACTTTTTCATTAACAGATATTGAATACTGTCAGATGCTTATTCTGCATCAATTGGAATGATCAAATGGTTTTCTTTCCTGTATTCTATCTAGTGAATTACATTGATTAATTTTCAAATGTTAAACCTATCTTGCATTATTGGATAAGCCCTACTTGGCCATCATGTGTTATCCTTTTTATATTATTGGATTTGACTTGCTAATATTATGTTTAAAATATCTGACTCTGTCTTCATGAGGGTATTTTTCTGTAATTTCTTTGATAGTGTCAGGTTTTGTATTAGAGTTCAGCAGTTACTCTCTATTTTTTGAAAAAGTTCCCATAATATGGTTATTTCTTCCCTGAATGTATGATAAAACCTACTAATGAGACCATCTTAATTAAAGTTTGCTTTGAGGAATATTTTTTAAACCAAATTTGCATTTGTCTGTAAATATAGAATCATTATTATCTATATTTTATTCTGTCTGTAGAATCAGTAGTAACAACCACTTTATAGTCTAGATTCTGATATTTTGAATAGTTGATATTTTGATTATATACTGTTTAATATTTTTTAGCATTCTATTAAAGTTAGTCTCTAACATTTTAGCTATATCTCTTTACATCTTTTTTAAATACATGTACCTAAACTTCCACAAACTATTAAGAGTTACTATTTGCGGGGCGCCTGAGTGCCTCAGTTGGTTGAGCGACTGCTTTTAGCTTAGGTCATGATCCTGGAGACCTGGGATCGAGCCCCACATCGGGCTTCCTGCTCGGCAGGAAGCCTGCTTCTCCCTCTCTCAGTCCCTCTGCTTGTGTTCCCTCTCTGGCTGTGTTTCTCTCTGTCAAATAAATAAATAAAATATTAAAAAAAAAAAAAGAGTTACTATTTGCACTCATATGGGTCCCTTTGTTCACACTCAATTTTTATCTTATCTGGTAGAGGAGAAAAAAATTTAATTTGCCTACTTATTTACCATTTCTCTTCTTCTGTCCTGATGCTTCCTTCTGTCCTGATGTTTCAGATCTCTTTCTGGTATCATTTCCCTTTAGGCTGAAATACTACTGGTGTTTTTGGTAGATTAGATCTACTGTCTAGTTGGTTCTGTTTTCTTTCATAGGATAACATCTTTATTCTGCCTTCATTTCTGCAGGGTATTTTTGCTAGCTGTGGAATTCTGAGTTGACAAAGACATCTGTTAGAATTTTGATTGAGTATACATTAAGTCTATAGACAAGTTGGGAAGAATAGCCATCTTAGCAAATCAAAGATGTTACTCCACTATCTTCTGCCCCCATTTTTTGAGAAATCTGTGATTATTTGAATCGTTTTCTGTATCAAATGTGTTGATTTCTCTATTTTTTCTCTATTTTTAAGACATTTTTCTTTTCCTTGGATTTAGCAGCTTAACTAGGATATGTGTAGGTGTTTTTTTTTTTTTTTCCCCTTTGATTTTTATCCTGTTTGGAGTTCACAGAGATTCTTGAATATGCAGACTTTTTTCTTTCAACTAAATTTGGGACTTCTTCAGTCATTATTTTTTAAAACAGATTCTCTCCCTCAGTCACTTTATTCTGGGACTCCAGTAATATGTTTTTTCAATCTTTTGATATTGTATATGTCCCTGATGCTCATTTCACATTTTTCTATTTTCCTTTCTTTGTGCTCTTCAGTTGGGGTATGTTATTTCTGTAGTTTTTGTAGTTTTTATTTCTCAACTGAGATTGCCTTTTCCATTAATTTCAAATGTATTTGCCTTTATTTTATGGAGTATAGTTATAATTGCCACTTTATATGTGGTTACTATGATGTTGGCATTTGTTGAATTGTTTTTCCTATTAGAATTGATCACATTTTTCTTGTTTTCTGTATGTTTAGCAATTTTCAGTTGTGCCCTAGATATTGTGAATGTTCCATTGTACAAGCTCCAAGTCCCTGTTATATTGTGCTGGAGATAGTTGATTGTTTTTGTTTTAGCACAAAATTAACCCAGTTAGGTTCAGAATATAAGCTTACTGCCTCACAGTGATTCATCTCACAGTTAACTTCTCAAAGCCTGTGTTTTGGTGTGCCCTGTGAGAAAGTCAGGAGTTACTTTGAAACACAGGCAGGGGTTTAAAGGAGTTTAGTTCTCTAAATGGGCTTAGGTCTGCCCATCAAATGTGTAACTCATGGTTTAGGCTGAAAGTTGTGTGGGTTCAAACATGGAACCAGGTAATCCCCTTCTCTGGCTATTTGCCCTCCATGATTTTCCCTACACTCCCTACACCTCTTTTCCTGATTCCTCAGCTCACAAAAATGTGGTTTCTGTTAGGTTTCAGACACTGATATTACCTCTGTTGTATTACTGAGTCCACAGAGGGGAAAGTTACAAGAGAAATGAGGGGGAAAACTACAAAACAGGAAACTAAGTAATGGTGTGCTTTAAGGCTTAGTCCCTGAACTTTCTAAGTGAAAGCATTCTGTACTTCCATAGCTTCAAATCTGAAAGCTGACAACTCTTAAACCTCTTCTAACCTCCAGACTAATATACCCAGTTGCCTACTCAACATCTACACTACCTAATAAACTCTACTTGTGCAAAACCAAGGCCCTCCTCCACCCATACTGGATTACTTGACTGCATATAACAAAACACACACAAAAACATACATTAAAAAAAAAAAAAGTCCATGAATAGGGATAGGGAGGTAGACCATCCAGAACAAGTATGGCATACTCATTAAGCACCCACGCCCCTTATTGCTTGATGCTTTTCCAACTTTAGTATGCTTCCTCTTTATGTTAGCAGGAGCAAGAAATGTAATAGGAAAAAAAAATTTTTTTAAGAAATTACCAAGTTTTTATTTAAATTCAAGTTAGTTATATAGTATAATGTTGGTTTCAGGAATAGAATTTAGTGATTCATCATTTACATATAATACCCAGTACTCATCACAAGTGTCCTCCTTAGTGCCCATCACCCATTTAGGAGACCCCCATCGACCCCCCCACCCAGCAGCCCTCAAGTTTCTTCCCTATAATTAAAAGTCTATTATGGTTTGCCTCTCTATTTTTATCTTATTTTTCCTTCCCTTGCCCTATGTTCATCAGTTTTGTTTCTTAAATTCCACATAGGAGTGAAATCAATGGATCTGTCTTTCTCTGATGGTTTTATTTTGCTTAGCGTAATCCACTCTAGTTCCATCCATGTTGTGGCAGATGGCAAGATTTCATTCTTTTTGATGGCTGAGTAATATCTATTGTATACATGTACTACATCTTCTTATCATCTGTCGATGGACACCTTTGTCTTTCCATAGTTTAGCTGTTACTGATAATGCTGCTATAAACATCAGGGTGTATGTGTCCCTTTGAATCTGTATTTTTTTAATCCTTTGGGCAAATACCTAGTTGTGCAATTGTTGGGTAATAGGGTAATTCTACTTTTAACTTTTTGAGGAGCCTGCATGCTGTTTTCCAGAATAGCTGCACCAGTGAGCACTTCCACCAATAGTGCATGAAGTTTCCCTTTTCTCTGCACCCTTGCCAACACCTCTTCTTTTCTGAGTTGTCAAAATTAGCCATTCTGACAGGTGTGAGGTGGTACAAGGAACTTGCTAGAAATTCTCAACACATCTGCTTGTATCTCATTGTGCAGAACTTAGATTATAGCCACATCTGGTTGCAGGAGAAGTTGGGAAATATAAGAGTTTTTAGATGGATGGTAATATATTCAACTAAAATTGGGATTCATATATATATATATATATATATATATATATATATATATATATATATATAAAAGGAAATGGACAGTAGGAGGCAAGTGGCTGGCTATACCCAATTGCATGAATCTAGTCTTCTGTCCTCCCACTAACCTGCAATTTTTTTTTATTTAAATTCAATTTAATTAATGTATAGAGTATTATTAGTTTCAGAGGTAGAATTTAGTGATTCATCAGTTGCATATAACACCCAGTGTTCATCACTACAAGTGTTCTCCTTATTGCCCATCACCCAATTATCCCATTCCCCCACCCACCACCCCTCCAGCAACCCTCAATTTATTCCCTATAGTCAAGAGTCTCTTTTGGTTTGCCTCTCTCTGTTTTTGTCTTACTTTGTTTTTCCTTCCCTTCCCTTATATTCATCAGTTTTGCTTCTTAAAATTCTACACAGGAGTGAAATCATATGGTACTTTTCTTTCTGACTTATTTTGCTTAGCATAATGCCATTTAGTTCCATCCACATTGTGGCAAATAGCAAGATTCCACTCTTTTTGATGGCTAAATAATATTCCATCATGTATGGAACACACCATGTCTTCGTTATCCACTCATCTGTCTGTCAATGGACATGTGGGCTCCCAGTTTGGCTATTGTGGACATTGCTTCTATAAACATTGGAGTGCATGTGCCCCTTCGAATCATTGTTTGTATCCTTTAGATAAAAACCTAATAGTGCAATTGCTGAGTCATAGGATAGTTCTCTTTTTAACTTTTTGAGGAACCTCAATACTGTTTTCCAGAGTAGCTGCACCAGCTTGCATTCCCACCAACAGTGTAAGAGGATTCCCCATTCTCTTCATCCTTGCCAACACCTGTTGTTTTCCTAAGTTGTTCATTTTAGCCATTCTGAGCCATGTGAGGTGGTACCTCATCATGGTTTTGATATGTATTTCCCTGATGATGAGTGATACTGAGCATCTATTCATGTGTCTATTGGCCATTTTGTGTCTTTGGAGAAATGTCTGACCATGTCTTCTGCCCATTTTTTGACTGGATTATTTGTTTTTTGGGTGTTGAGTTTGATAAATTCTTTATAGATTTTGGATACTAGCCCTTTGTCTGATACATCATTTGCAAAGATCTTCTCCCATTCTATTGGTTATCTTTTGGTTTTGTCAACTGTTTCCTTCACTGTGCAAAAAGTTGTTTATCTTCATAAAGTCCAAATAGTTCATTTTTGCCTTTGTCTCTCTTGCCTTTGGAGACCTGTCTAGCAAGGAGTTTTGTGGCTAAGGTCAAAGAGGTTGCTGCCTGTGTTCTCCTCTAGGATTTTGATGGATTCCTATCTCACATTTAGGCCTTTTACTTAGTTTGAGTTTATTTTGTGTATGGTATAAGGATATGGTCCAGTTTCATTCTTCTGCATGTAGCTGTCCAATTTTTCCAACACCATTTGTTGAAGAAACTGTCTTTTTCCATTGGACCTTCTTTCCTGCTTTCCTTCTTTCCTGCTAGTCAAAGATTAGTTGACTATAGTGTTGAGGGTCCATTTCTGGGTTCTCTGTTCTGTTCCCTTGATCCATGTGTCTGTTTTTGTGCCAGTCTCATACTGTTTTGATGATTATGACTTTATAATACACCTTGAAGTCCAGAATTGTGATGCCTCCAGCTTTGTTTTCTTTTTCAACATTACTTTGTTTGGGGTCCTTTCTGGTTCCATACAAATTTAGGATTGTTTGTTCCAGCTCTGTAAAAAATGTTGGTGATATTTTGATAGCGATTGCATTGAATGTATAGATTGCTTTGGGAAGCATGGACATTTTAACATATTTGTTCTTCCAATCCATGAGCATGAAATGTTTTTCCATTTTTTTGTGTCTTCTTCAATTTCTTTCATAAGTGTTCTATAGTTTTTGGATTATAGATCCTTTACTTCTTTAGTTAGGTTTATTCCTCCATATCTTATGATTTTGGGTACAACTGTAAATGGGATTGATTCCCTGATTTCTCTTTTTTCTGTCTCATTGTTAGTATGTAGACATGCAACAGACTTCTGTGCATTGATTTTATATCCTGCAACTTGGGCTGAATTCCTGTATCATTTCCAGCAATTTTGGGGTAACATTTCCCATTTCAATAAATGTCAGTTCTATCCTTCCAGGTGCTCAGGCCAAATTTTCCATGGGGTCATCCATGATTCTTTTTCTCTCCTATTCCACATCCAATCTATCAGCAAATGTTACTGATTATACTTTTCAAATATATCCCAATATATTTATCCAACTCCTTCTTAATGCAGGTTATTGTTGCCTTTCATGGACTTCTGAAATAGTCTCCTAAGTGGTCTTTCTGGATCTGCCATTCCTGTATGCAGAACTCTCCAGTTACCTTCCAGCTTACTCTGAATAAAATCCAAGGAACTTACTAATAAAAAGCTATACATTATTTGGTCCTGGCTAATCCTCTGATAAAATTGACTATTCTCTCCCCCTCACTCATTCCATAAATATACTAAGCATGTACCAAATTTAGGGTCTTTGTCATCTATTCCTCTTTCTATTGTGAATGCTATTCTCGAAGATATCCCCATGGCTTAACTTCCCCTTCATGTCTTTGATCAAATACCATATTACCTATCTAAATAGGATTCCTTCTAGTAAATCTCTCCCTTTATTATATAACTTTTTTCTGAATACACTGGACATATTATCTGATTTTCTGTATGTATGTATAGATTCATACATACATATATATTCTCTCTACATATATATAAATATATAAAAATGTATAAACATTTAGGTACATATAGGAATTCAATTATTGAGGGGCTTCTCACTAGAATTAGAGTAGGGGCTTCACCCTTACCTGATAAGGAAGACAGCAGTGAGCAAAAGAGATGATCAAGACAGACTTTTCTCTGAGAAGAGGCTATTTGAGCTCAGAGTGAATGAAGATGAGCCTAGAAGGAAAGCACTTCAGGCAAAGGGAACAGCTAACTGCAAGGCCCAACAGTGGAAATAAGTGTATCATGTTAGGAGATTTTTTTTCCTGCATTTGAGGACAAAAAGAAGCCCAGTATGGGTAGAATTTAGAAATAATGTAGAGTGAAACAAGACAAGGCGGGAAAGATGCAGAGCCAGATCATGCAAAGGTTTGCCTGTCCCAGATGCAGGAGAAAAAGAGTTGCAAGCCTCTCTGGCACCTCAGCCATCCTCCACCCCTTGGGGAGCTCTAAGGCTACAACAGGCAAAGGCAATCTAAGGGCGTACAGCTATTTAAATTTAATTAACTAAAAGTAAACTTAAAAATTCAGTTTCTCTGGCTCATAGGGTTAAAGCCTCTGCCTTCAGCTCAGGTCATGATCTCAAGGTCCTGGGATTGAGGCCCACATAGGGCTCTCTACTCAGCAGGGAGTCTGCTTCCCCCTCTCTCTGCCTACTTGTGATCTCCCTCTGTCAAATAAATAAATAAAATCTTTTTTTAAAAAAATTCAATTTCTCAATCACATGAGTTCCATTCCATGTGTTTAATAGGCACATGTGACTAATGACTACCTATTGGGCAGCAGCGCACAAATAGAAAATATTCCATCATCACAGAAGTTAGGTAAAACAGTGCTGCTCTAGGAAATTCAGTCCAATGAGAATGCCAAGTTTGCTTAGCCTGTCCTCTATGATTTTCTCTTAACCCTAGAATCCGTGCTTTTCTATTTAAATGGAAATATATGTGGCGCCTAGAAAATTAGCATGGGCCCTGTTCCCTATGCAAATATTCTCACTGGTGATTTTTACCTATGACAGAAAAGATGAAAAGGACTGGTAAATCACAAGCATTCTTAACCTCATTATAAATACACTGAAAATGTAAAAATGCAAAGTGTGGAAGTCATAAAAGTGAAAGCAGCTTTCAATTTGTTTTAATAGGTATTTTCTATGTCTTATTGTAACCTAGGGATCTTGCTGCAAGAAACTGCCTGGTAGGTGAAAATAACATTCTGAAAATCAGTGACTTTGGAATGTCTCGTCAAGAGGATGGTGGAGTGTATTCATCTTCTGGCTTAAAGCAGATTCCCATTAAATGGACAGCACCGGAAGCTCTTAATTATGGTAAGAGTAGACTGTTTTGCTTTTTGGTTATAAGAATATACTCCATCAGCACAAAACATACACACAAGCAAAATTACAGGAGCAAAGCAGAGCCCAAGTTAGAATGATTTGAAAATCAACACAGTAATGTTTAAGTATTCATATTTCATACTTACACATGAGCCGAAACTTAATTCATTAATCTTATTACTCAGATTTCTATATGTAAGATTGCCAGATTTAAAAGTTTGGAGAGGGTTTTTTCTAATTCAAAAAAGAAAAAAGATTACTTTTAAAGTGTTGCTGTGGCTCTGGACCATTGCTTTTGAATGTCTTATAAATGGTACAATAACCTCATCTAATATTAGGTTTTAAAATATGGTCAAGTCTCTAGTTTCTCACTCTAAAAGTTAACATGGTTTCTTAGCATTTTGGTCTCTGGAACTTGTATAAGTTTTGTGGAGAGAGATGTAAGTTACATTTTTAAAACAGCAGGGTTTTTTGTGTGTATGTCATTGTAATTGGAAATAAATACAGGTTGTGTTATCTGTGGTTGTGATAAAATGGGCTGTAACAAGATGGGTAATGACTCAAGAATTGAGAGATATGGTGCTTTAAATGAAATTATAAATTACATTTTCATTAAGGGAAGCAGCATATGAGCCATAGGTTGGTGAATGGCTATAGTATGTTTTAAATTGAAATATCATAAAATGATTCTTTACTGATTTAAAATGAAAAATCACTTCATTATGAAAATTGGGGCATATAAATGCCTTAATGCCTAAATTAAAGACAAAGCTTTTAAGTGAGATACAATTCATATAAATTGAAATTAACCATTTTGAAGTGAATAATTCATCAGTATTTAGTACAGTTCACAGTATTGTATAACCACTTCTTCCTAGTTCAGACATTTTCTTTCATCATTCCAAAATAATAACCTTTACCCATTTACTCCCCATTCCTCCTTTCCCCCAGTCACTGGCAACCACATGTCTACATTCTTTTGCTGTGGATTTACCTATATTGCATATAAATGGAATCAGACTATACATGCACTTCTTAAATGTTTTTGAGTTTCATTTACACTGTAGCATGTATATTCAGCTTTTTACAGCTGAATAATAGCCCATTGTATATATTTCCAGTTTGTTTACCATGTATATTTGGGCAGTTTCACCTTTCAGCTATGAATAGAGCTGTGAACATTTGTATATAAGGATTTGTTTGAGTGCCTGTTTTTAGTTATTCTAGGTATGCACTAGGAGTCATATGATAATTCTGTGTTTAACTTTTCAAGGAACCACGAAGTGTTTTCCAGATAAAGCTTTGGAATAAGACTGGTTTGGAAGTTAGTTGGGTTGGGGCTGATTCAGACCCCTGGATCTGTTCTGTATTTTGTATACTAATGATATTACGGAGTATATGTTGTATGTAGTTGTCATTATAGGAAATCGACCAAGTTGTTCTAGTTCCCAGTGATGAAGTTTTTGAGCTTAACACTCCATAGATACTAATCTGTACTCTAATTTGTCTTCCCATGTGCTGGCAAGAGAAGTTTTGATAAGCTTTCTAATGATCACAGATTAATTCCACTATATTCCTCAGAATCTAGGGAAAATGGCAGCCCTACTATTTTCTACAGTGATATGATTCTAAAGTTATGTTTCTATGATGAACAATCACAGGACAAATAACTATAACCTGTTATTTATACAGAGGTTTTCTTTAAATGACAAAACGTTGTTAACCCCTTCTTGTACATTCTTATAGCATCCTATAAGGGGGCTGGAACTGAACTTGTGAAATTTTTTTTAACCATATTGACCAGATCCTCTTCATTGCCTTTGAAAGTCCTCTTACTATTATGCCAAGTGAAATTCTGCCTTTCAGTCAAAATATATTTTAGGTGAATTTCAAGCTGCAGTATTTACAAATCAAAATTCTATTTCCAAATATTTCTTAGAGCCAGACCTACATCATTTTAA
The DNA here is from genome assembly GCA_004023965.1 of Spilogale gracilis. NCBI lineage: Eukaryota > Metazoa > Chordata > Mammalia > Carnivora > Mephitidae > Spilogale > Spilogale gracilis. Next base: position 95,146 of record PITA01004187.1, read on the forward strand.
GTAATAAAAAAAGAGAGAGGAAGATCTTTGGTTGGCAATGAGGGCCATTTTTTTTTAGCAGTCTTTACTATTAACACAATGTAAAGCAATTTACCTGACAAAGGGGAGGAGATTTTAACAGTACATGGGGAAGGAGTCTGGAATACTTATTACCCAACCCAATGAGGGAGTTCCTCAGAGTTTAACCGGAGTGGAAAATATATCTATTGAAAGACTTATTTCTTCTTATACTTCTTCCATGGTTTGTTTTTTTTCCCCCCTTTAAGATTATTTATTTATTTATTTAACAGAGAAAGAGAGAGAGAGGAGGAAGCAGGCTCCCCTCCAAGCAGAGAGCCCGATTCGGCCTCCATCCCAGGACCCTGAGATCATGACTTGAGCCACCCAGGCGCCCATCTTTCATGTTTTATACAAGTATTTTTTTATGATTGATGGCAAGATTTTGCCTTATTTCCAAGGTTCTTTTCTTCCCCACTGATACTTTTCTTCACTATTGCCTCAGAGTAACTGAAATACTGCCCAAGACTCCCATAATATGTGAGAGCAAAACTGACAGAAGAAACTCCCAGAAATTTTGGCGTAGGGCCATAATTAAACTTATTTTCAGCATAATTTTGTCATTAGTGCTGCTGTTTAGTTTTTTTTAAAATGACACATATACTTGGGTTTTTTTTTTTTAAATCAGACAATACTAAAGAGCCTACAGTGATGTGTAAGCTCTTCTCCCACCCATCTCTAGCCACACAACACATAATTGCATATATATCTCCTCCCCCACTTTTTAAACACGGAATGACAGCATACTTAAGTCTTTTCAGTATATATTGCTACCATGCTCAATATAGCTGTTACCAAGGGACTGTGCTTATAAAGGGCCAATAGGATACTCATCTTCAACTAAGAATAATTTAGCTAAAAGACATTGTTTTCATTTGTCACCTAAGAATTTTGGACTGATGCATCCTCTAATTAGCCTGACATGACGAGACAGGATTTATAGTGAAAAGAGTCCAGATCAATCATCAGGGCCAGATTTCCCACCAGTTATGTCAGTAGTTGTATGACCTTGGCAAGTCATCTACTTCTCTGCACCTATGTCTTCTAATTTGCAAGATGAGAAGACAGTGCCTTTTCCATATAAGGTTATTGTGAGGATCAAATGAGATGGAGAAATAGCAGAATTCCATACAATTTTAAGTTGCTCTTAGCCATTAAAATTATCCAACAAGTTTCTGGTTCAACATGATAAGGTAGGAAATGCCAAACTCACACCTCCTCTCACAGACATACCAAGTCTATGGAACAATCTTCTCAAACAAAGAAAAATACCTGTATCACAGCAGGTAAGAGAGGCTAAGATACAGGGAACTAAAACCCAGAGCTTCTCCCTGAAGAGCAAAGGGTTTAAGCCCTCCACTTCAGGCATCCCAGCATTTAAGACCTGCACCTGAGAGGTGAGCTCCCAAAACATCTACCTTTAAAAACCAACAAGGCTCACATCCATGTAGCCCTCAAGGCTACAGGGAACTTAAAAACAACTCTTAAAAGGCCCCAAGCTTAGAATCACCTGCCCTAGGGCCTACAGCAAAAGCAGTCAATGGATAGGCTATATGAAAGAAGCTCATTTGTTAGTCTTCAAGCATCAGCCTGAGAGGCATCTTATTTAATACACATCTGCAGGTCTACTGGGGATACTTTCCAGGGGTGGAAACTAGCAGATGCCATTTTCACATTCTCTTTCTACATCCCAGAGCAACATTATCTCTCAAGAGAGGAGCTTTTACACATATCTAGTAGCCTGGTTTTTGCAGCTGCCACACAGGGAACACCCCTTGATCGTCAGGTTCTGGAAGCCAGGGGGCTTGCTTTCCTGTGTACCATATGACTGTAACAGTTAGAAGTTCTTGGCAGGCTACCACCCCAATGCCCTGACAGACAGCAACATATCCACAGTCTTTACTTACTGGTCCAGGAGTTGTGGCCTAAGGGCAGATTTCTAGTATGGCACCCATCGACAGTCCTGTGGAGGTTCTTTCCAGGAACAGAGGCCAGTGGACACCATGTCTGTACTCTATCTCTGCTTTGCTTGCCAGAATATTCCCAGAAAGGAGCTTATACCCTTCTCTGGTGCTCAGGTTTTAGCAGAGGCTACCTGGGGACATTTCTATATCACCTGACTCTGGTGGTCAGCAGGACTTAAACTTTCACCGATTCTACAGGTCTGTAACCAATGTAGAAAGATTTCTTAAACAGCTGCCATGCCTAGGGCACAGTAAGAGGCAATATGCCCAAGAGCTCTTTCTGTGAAAAAGGCCTACTGGCTTACCATCATAGCTACAGGCAGAGGTAGAGGCTTCTAACTGAACACACATCTAAGACCTGACTATAATCCTTTCTAGAAACATTAGAGGGCAGGTGTAATCATACTCTGTCCCTGATATATTCTAGAGCATCATTATCTCTCTGAAGAGAGCCCTTACACCCGTACCTGGTGTCCCCGTTTTAGGGGCTGCCATCCAGAGAATGCCCCTTGATCTGGCTGTAGTGACCAAGAAACACTTGCATTCCTGAGTCCCAGAGGACTGTAACAATCAGAGAGTTCTTGGCAAGCCAGCATTCCCCAGGGCACTGCCCCAACAGCCAACTATGAAAGAAGCCTATTTCCCTGTCAGGAGCTTGAGACGGAGGGGACGTCATCAGGTTTGGCACATACCTAGAGGCTGAGGTGATGTAGACTGGTAGATATCATCTTGCACTCTCTCTCTGCCTCACTATACCTCCCTGGAATCTCCCAGAAAGGAGCTTATGCACTCATCTAGAGCCCCAATATTTACAAGTGCTTCCCAGAGGATAACTCCAGATCAGCTGGTTCTAGTGGTCAGTGGGGCTTACACTTGTAGTCCCACAGGACTGTGAGACCTTAGCCAGTAGTTTAGGGTCTGGCTGCAAATCAAACACAATTTCAGTGTTTCAGTCCTGAGATTCTTTTGGACACAATAGGTCTAGGAGCATCCTTAACTACTTTGAGCTATTAAAACAATCTACATGGGCAATCACATAGGTTTGAAAGACAACCAAGAGCTAGGGCAAGGCTGAATGATGGCGTTCATGTAATATATGAGGGTACTTCTTTGGGAGAGGTCGCTCTTCCTCAAATGCATAAACCAACAGAGTTGAGCAAAGTGAAGAAACATTGAAATATGCCAAATGAAAGAACAGAAGAAACCCTCAGGAAAATAAAATTTTAGTGAAACAGAGATAAATGATTTACCTCATAAAATCTTCAAAGTAATGATCATAAAGATGCTTACCAAACTCAGGAGAAGAATGGATGAACATGGTCAGAACTTCATAAAGAGATAGAAAAATCTAACAAAGTACCAAATAGAAGTCATAGAGCTGAAAAACAAAATAATTGAGCTAAAAAAAAGGGGGGGTTTACGAGCAAACTAGATGAAAAAGCAAGAATCATTAAACTCAAAGACAAAGCAGGGAACTCACCCAATCAGAGCAGCAAAGGGAATTTTAAAGTCAAGATAACTCAAGGGACTTACAGGACACCATGAGGCATACTCCTATTTGTATTATAGAAGTCCCAGATGAAGAAGAGGGGAGAGTAAGGGATAGAAAAATTCTGTGGGGGTGCCTGGGTGTCTCAGTGGGTTAAAGCCTCTGCTTTCAGCTCAGGTCATGATCTCAGGGTCCTGGGATCGAGGCCCGCGTTGGGCTCTCTGCTCAACAGTGAACCTGCTTCCTCCTCTCTTTCTGCCTGCCTCTCTGCCTACTTGTGATCTCTCTCTGTCAAATAAATAAATAAAATCTTGGGGCGCCTGGGTGGCTCAGTTGGTTAGGCTCAGGTCATGATCCCGGAGACCCGGGATTGAGTCCCACATCGGGCTCCCTGCTCGGCAGGAAGCCTGCTTCTCCCTCTCTCACTCCCCCTGCTTGTGTTCCCTCTCTCGCTGTGTTTCTTTCTGTCAAATAAAATCTTTTAAAAAAATAAAATCTTTAAAAAAAAAAGAAAAGAAAAATTATGTGAAGAAACAATGGTTTAAAACTTCCCTAATTTAGGAAAAGAAACACATCCAGATCTAGGAGAGGCCCACTGAGTTCCAAATAAAATGAAGTAGAAGAGACTCACAAGACACATTATAATTAAAATGTTGAAGGTTAAAGAGAAGAAAGGAATCTTAAAAGCAGCAAGAGAAAAGCAAGTTGTCACACACAAAGGAGCCCCCATAATACTATCAGCAAAAGTTTTAGCAGAACTTTTGCAGTTCCGAAAAGAGTAGCACAATATATTCAGAAGCTGAAAGTAGAACACCTGCAACCAAGAATACCCTACTTGGCAGTTACCATTTAGGATTGAAGGAGATACAAAGAGTTCTCCAGACAAGCAAAAGTTAAGGAGTTCATCACCACTAAACCAGCCTTATAAGAAATGTTAAAAGGACTTCTGTAAGCTGAAAAGGAAGGATGATTAATAAAAAGAAAACACATGAAAGTATAAATCTCATTGATAAAGGTAAATATATAGTGAAGATAATCATTTACAAAGCTAGCATGAAGGTTAAAAGACAAAAGTAGTAAAAATAACTAAGAATTAGTTAAGGGATACACAAAATAAAAAGATCTAAACTGTGACATCAAAAACCAAATATTGTGAGGGAGAGTAAATTTGTAAAGCTTGAGAATCCATTCAAACTTAAGTTTTTATCAACTTAAAATAGGGTGTTATAAGTACAGGCTGTTTTATGTAACCCTCATAGTAACCACAAAGCAAAATTCTATAGTGGGTGTAGAAAAGATCATTAGGGAAGAAATTTAAGCATACCACTAAAGAAAGTCATCAAACCACAAAGGAAAAGAGCACGAGGAGAAGAAACTAACAGAGAGGAACTATAAACAATTAAACAATTAAACTGGCAATAAGTACATATCTATCAACAATTGCTTTAAGTACAAATGGACTAAATTCTCCAATCAAAAGACAGAGACTGGCTGAATGAATGAAAAACAAGACTCACAGGCTGCCTGTAAGAAACTCACTACAGATTAAGAACATACCCAGACTCAAAGTGAAGGGACAGGAAAAGACATTTCATGTAAATGGAAAGTGAAAGAAAGCTAGGGTAGCTATGCTTATATTATACCAAATAGATATTAAGACTGTAATCAAGGACAAAGAAGGGCATCACATAAAGTGGCCAGTATAACAAGAGTATATATTATTTGTAAATATTTATGCAGCCATCAGATTCACTTAAACATATAAAGCAAATATTAAGTGTCCAATTTTGTAAACAACTTATCAAACTCAACACCCAAAGAACAAATAATCCAATCAAGAAATGGGCAGAAGACATGAACAGACATGTCTACAAAGAAGACATCCAAATGGCCAAGAGACATATAAAAAAGTGTTCAACATCACTCAGCATCAGGGAAATACAAATCAAAACCTCAAAGAGATACCACCTCACACCAGTCAGAATGGCTAAAATTAACAAGTCTGGAAAAGGTAGATGTTGGCAAGGATGTGGAGAAAGGGTAGCCCTCCTACATTATTCATGGGAATGCAAGGTGGTGCTGCCACTCTGGAAAACAGTATGGAGGGTCCTCAAAAACTTGAAAATAAAGCTACGCTATGACCCAGCAATTGTACTACTGGGTATTTACCCCAAAGATGCAAATGTAGTGATCTGAAAGGGCATGTGCACCCCAATGTTTGTAGCAGCAATGTCCACAATAGCCAAACTATGAAAAGAGCTTAGATGTCCATCAACAGATGAATGGATAAAGAAGATGTGGTATATATATACAATATTGTGTAGTCTTCAAAAACTGAAGTCTTGACATTTGCAAAGATGTGGATGGATCTAGAGAGTATTATACTAAGTGAAATAAATCAATCAGGAAAAAGACAATTGTCATATGATCTCACTGATATGAGGAATGTGAGAAACAAGACAGAGGATCAAAGGGGAAGGGAGGGAAAAATGAAACAAGACAAAACCAGAGAGGGAGACAAACCATGAAACTCTTAATCTCAGGAAACAATCTGACAGTTGCTGGAAGGGGGGTGGGGAAGGGATGGGGTGGCTGGGTGATGGACACTGGGGAGGGTATGTGCTATGAGCACTGTGAAAGTGTACGACTGATGAACCACAGACCTGTATCCCTGAAACAAATAATATACTAAATTAATTTTTAAAATTTTTTAAAATAAAGCAACTATTAACATACCTAAAGGGAGAAATAAATAGCAATAGTGTAGAAATTTAATATACCACTTATATCTATGGATAGATCATCCAGACAGAAAAATAAGTAAGGAAATATGGGCCTGAAATGACACACTGGACCAGATGGACTGCAGAGATACATACAGAACATTTCATCCAAAAGCACCAAAATGCATATCCTTCTCAAGTACACATGGAACATTCTCCAGGATGGATCATATCTTAGACCACAAAACAAGTCTTAATTTAAAAAGATCAAAATCATATCAAGCCTCTTTTCTTACCACAATGGTATGAAATTTCACAATTACAGTGAGATTAAACAATGTTCTATTGAGAAGCCAATGGGTTAAAGAAGAAATCAAAAAGGCAATAAAAAAAATACCTTGAGGGATTCCTGGGTGACTTAGTCAGGTGTCTGGCTCGTCATTTCAGCTCAGGTCATGATCTCAGGGTCGTGAGATCAGGTGCCTCGTGGGGCTCCTCACTCAGCATGGAGGCTGCTTGGGATTCTGTGCCTCTCCCTCTCTCTCTGCTCATGTGTGCTCTCTCTCTCTAGAATAAATAAATAAAATCTTAAAAAAAAAAAAACCTTGAGACAAATCAAAATGGAAATACAATATGCCAGAATTTATGAGATGAAGCAAAAGTAGTTCTAAGAGGGAAGTTCATGGCACTAAATAAAGAGGAAAAATTTCAAACTAACATCATCAAGTACCTAGAAAAAGAAGACATGAAGCCCAAAGTTTGCAGAAGGAAGGAAATAACAAAACTCAGAGTAGAAATACATGAAATAGAGACTAAAAAGACAATAAAAAAGAATGGCAAAAAAAAAGAGCTGGTTCTCTGAAAAAAATATAATTGACAAACCTTTATTTAGCTAGACTTACTAAGAGAGAGGACTCAAAACAAGAAATAAAAAAGGAGATTCTAGGCGCCTGGGTGGCTCAGTTGGTTAAGCGACTGCCTTTGGCTCAGGTCATGATCCCGGAGACCCGGGATCGAGTCCCACATCGGGCTCCCTGCTCGGCGGGAAGCCTGCTTCTCCCTCTCTCACTCCCCCTGCTTGTGTTCCCTCTCTGGCTGTGTTTCTCTCTGTCAAATAAATAAAAAATCTTAAAAAAAAAAAAGGAGATTCTACACCAGTACCACAGAAATATAAAGGGTCATAAAAGACTACTATGAACAGCCATGTGCCACAAAACATGGATGAAGTAGAATAAATTTCTAAAAATATACAATTTACCAAGACGGAATTATGAAGAAACAGAAAATATGAACTGATTACTGATTCACTTTCCTTACTAATAAACAAAAACTAACAAAATCCAGGACATGATTTCACTGGTGAATTCTGCCAAACATGGTGAAAGATTAGCATTAATTCTTCTTTAAAACTCTTGGAAAAAAATAGAAGAGGAAGAAATACTTCCAAAGTCATTTTACAAGGCCAACATCATCCTGATATCAAAACTAGAAAATGACACCACCAGAAATGAAAATTATAGGCCAATATCACTTATGAACATAGATGTAAAATTCCTCAACAAAATTTTAGCAAATCAAATTCAACAATACATAAGAGGTTATACACCATATTCAAGTGGGATTTATTCCAGGGATACAAGAATATTTTAATCTCCACATGAATTCTGTGAGATATGCCACATTAACAAAAGGAAGGATAAAAATGATCTTCTCAATAGATGCAGAAAAAGCATTTGACAAAATCAACCATTAGTGATAAAATGTCAATAAACTGGATACAGAAAACATACCTGAGCATAATATACAGGTCCTATACACAAGCCACAGCTATCATACTCAACAGTGAAAACCCGAAAGCTTTTCTAAGATCAGGAATAAGACAATGATTCCCACTTGCACCACTTTTATTCAACGCAGCATTGGAAGTCATAGCCAGAGCCAATTAGGTAAGGATAAAATAAAAAGCATGCCAACTGGAAAAGAAGAAGTAAAATTATCACTCTTTGCAGATGATATTATTATATATAGAAACAATAAAGACTACCAATAAACTGTTAGAACTAATTAATGAATTCAGTAAAGCTGCAGGTTACAAAAATCTTGCATTTCTAAACATTGAAATAAATTATCAAAAAGGGAAAAAAAATTTTTTTAAAGATTTTATTTATTTGACAGAGAGAAACACAGCCAGAGAGGGAACACAAGCAGCGGGAGTGAGAGAGGGAGAAACAGGCCTCCCACCAAGCAGGCAGCCCGATGTGGGAGTCGACCCCAGGTCTCCGGGATCATGACCTGAGCCGCAGGCAGTCGTTTAACCAGCTGAGCCACCCAGGCACCCCTCAAAAAGGGAAATTAAGAAAACAGTCCCATTTACAACTGCATCAAAAAGAATAAAATACCTATGAACAAATTTAACTTAGGAGGTGAAAGACTTGTACTCAGACACTGAAAGAAATTAATGAAAGACAGTGATGACAATACAGATAAATGTAAAGATACTCCATACTCCTGGAGTAGGAGAATATTGTTAAGTGCCTATAGTACCAAAGGCAATTTACAGATGCAATGCATTTTTGAAAGAAATATAACAAACAATTCTAAAATTTGTATGGAACTGCAAAAGACTGTGAATAACACCAAGGCAATCTTGAGAAAGAACAAAGTTGTAGGCATTGTGCTGCCTGACGTAATACTAAAAAGCTATAGTAATTGAAACAGTAGGTATTGGCATAAAAATAGGTACATAGATGAATGAAACAGGAGAGCCTAGAATAAGCCAATGTACTTATGGTCAGTCAATTTACAACAGAGAAGCCAAGAATATACAATAGGGAGGGGACAGTCTCTTCAATTAATGGTGCTGGAAAAACTACAGAGTTATATGCAAAAGAATGAAACTGGGCCACGATCTTATACCATACACAAGAATTAACTTGAAATGGATTCAACACTTTAACAGATGACTCAAAACCACAAAATTCCTAGAAGTAAACATAGGCAGTAATTTACCTGACTTGGTCTTAGAGATAATTTTTGGATCTGACACCAGAAGCAAAGGTTTTCTACTTTAATAAACTGGTAGGACTACATCAAACCATAACTTTCTGCACAGCAAAGGAAGGGATCAACAAAATGAAAAGGGAACCTAATAAATGGGAGAAAGTATTTGCAAATCATGTATCTGATGAAGGGTTAATAATATCCAAAATAATTCATACAACTCAATATAAAAAAATAATTCAGTTAAGAAATAGGCAAATTTGACTAGTTTTCCAAAGACATACAGATGGCCAATAAGTACATGAAAAGATGCTCAACATCATTAATCATCAGGAAAATACAAACCCAAACCACAATGACATACATACCCCAGATGCCCTGCAGTATTGGAAGGGGGGGGGGGGCTATGGTTTAAAAAAGCAACTAGAGTGTAAAAAATCCAGCTCTAGAAATCTACCAAACAGCAGGGGAGCTACTGGAATTCTCTCCAAATCAGAGGGTCTGGCAAGTGTCATGGTTCACATTCCCCTGCACCTTGAAAGCCAGTCTACCTCCTTAGTGAACTATAAACCGTTAGCCCACACCAACCCAAACCATCCTACCAAGGCAGCCCTACCCAGCACAGCACACAAGGACAAGACTAATCAGTGCTCTTTACATCTCTAGTTGTTCTTGCCAAAATGACATAGGTGCAACTCACCCTGAAAGACACCAAGTCCACACCACACCACTTTGGCTCCAGAAAACTTGCTAGAGCACTCCTGTTACAGGGTGCTCTGGGACCCACCCCAGCCCACACCATGCCCTGGCTCTAACCACCCTACCAGGATGCATCCTGCATAGAGCATCCCAGAACACCCAGGCTCATGTATCCCTCAGTATCAGCACCCCACCAGGTACCCTTTACCTGTGCTGAACACCCCAGGTCCCCTGGCTTACAACTACTTTAGCCACAACTCTCTTGCCACAACGACCTCTGCATGGAAGCCCCAGGATGACCCTAGCTCATATTCACTTCAGCTTTAGCTCTCCTGCCAGGGCCCTCTATGCACAGACTGTCCAGGATTGCTCTGGCCCATACCCATTTCTGCTCCAGTCATCCCACCAGGGAAGCCCAGTATAGAGTGCCCAGGAACCCCAGGCCATGAGAGTCACAGCTCCAGCCAGCCACCGAAAGTCACCAGGCACAGATAGTCTGTGCAGGGGATGACCATACACAAGATCTTTTGCTCAAGTATAGACAGAGCAGGTTTGCCTCATTCATAGAAACACAGAAAGATAAGCAGAATGAGGAGACAGAGGAAGATGCTCCAAATGAAAAAACAAAACAAAACCTCACATAAAGAACTAAATGAAATGGAGATAATCTGTCTACTTGAAAAATAGTTCAAAAATGGCATAAAGATGCTCACCAGACTGGAGAAGAATGGATGAACTTTGTGAGAACTTCACTAAAAGATAGAAAATGTAAAACAGAACTCATCAGAGTTGAAGAATACAATAACCAAAATGCAAAATACACTAGAGGTAATCAATATTAGATATGAGGATGAAGAAGAACAGATCAGCAACTTGAGAAACAGGGTAATAGAAAGCACTCAAGCAGGAAAGCAAAAAATAAAATAGAATTTTTTAAATGAGGTTAAGTTAAAGGATCATAACCTTGATCTTAACATCAGGATCATAACCTTGATCTCAACATCAATGAACAAATACTCACATTATAGTGGTTCCAGAAACAGAAGAGAAAGGATCAGAAAACTTATTTCAAGAAATAATAGCTGAAAACTTATCTAACCTGGGGAAGAAAACAGACATCCAGATTTAGGAAGCAAAGAGAGTTCCAAACAAGATAAACCCAAGGAGACTCACACCATAACACATATAATCAAAATTTCAAAGATTAAAGATAAAAAAATTTTAAAGCAGCAAAAAGCGGGGGGGATTTCTAATATACAAGGGAAATCCTATAAAGCTACATATTTTTCAGCAGAAATTTTGCAGACCAGAAGAGAATGGCATCATGATATTCCAGGTGCTGAAAGGAAAAAAAACCTACAACCAAGAATACTCCACCTGGCAAGGTTATTTTTCAGAATTAAAGGAGAAATAAAGAGTTTTCCAGACAAACAAAAATTAAAGGGGCTCATTACCATTAAACTGGCCTTACAAGGAATGTTAAAGGAACTTCTTTAAGTGGAAAAGAAAACAACATAATTGAAAGAAAATTATGAAAGGAAAGGACAATGTTCATATAAGACAAAACAGACTTTCAAACAAAGACTGTAGCAAGAGACAAAGGGCAATACATAACAAAAAGGGATTAAAAAGATATAGCAGTAGTAAATGTCTATACACCCAATATTGGAGTGCTTAAATACATAAAGCAAATATTAACAGACATAAAGGGAGAAAATGACACTAATAAAATAATAGGGGACTTTACACCCTACTACATCAATGAAGAGATCATCCAGGCAGAAAGTCAATAAAGAAACTGTATTTGAATGACAGAATAGACCAGATGGACTTAACAGATACATACAGAACATTCCATCCAAAACCAATAGAATATACATTCTTTTCAAACACACATGAAACATCCCCAGATTAGATCACATTAGGCCACAAAACAGGTCTCAATAAATTTAAGACAACTGATACCATATCATACATCTTTTCTGATCACAATAGTCTCAAACTAGAAATCTGTTACAGGAAAAAGAAGTGGAAAAAGCAGAAACACATGGAGACTGAACAACATGCCACTAACCAAGCAATGATTCAATGAAACAAATCAAAGAGGAAAGAAAGGGATGCCTGGGTGGCTCAGTTGGTTAAGCATCTCCCTTCAGCTCATGATCCCAGGGTCCTGGGGCAGAGTCCTGTTTCGGGCTACCTGTTCAGTGGGGAGCCTGCTTCTCCCTCTGCCTGCTGCTCTCCTTGCTTGTTGTGCTCCCTCTAATAATAAAATCTTAAAACAAAAAAATACATGGAAACAAATGAAAAATACAATGATTCAAAATCTTTGAGATGCAGTAAAAGTAATTCTAAAAGAGAAATTCATAGCAATACAGATTTTCCTCAAGAAACAAACAAACAAAAATCTCTAATAATCTAAACTTACACCTAAAGGAACTAGAATACAAAGAACATACAAAACCCAGAGTTTAGCAGAAAGAAGGAAATAATAAAGATCAGAGTAGAAATAAATGAAATAGAGACTATAGAAAGCAATAGAAAAAAATCAGTGAAACCAAGATCTGGTTCTTTGAAAAGATCAACAAAATTGGTAAATCTTTACCCAAACTCTTAAAGAAAAAAGAGGACCCAAATAAAGAAAACCAGAAATGAAAGAAAAGGTGACAGAAATACAAAGGATTATAAGAGGACTATTATTAAAAAAAACTATATGCCAATGAATTGGACAACCTAGAAAAAATGGATAAATTCCTAGAAATATATCTTCTTCTAAAAATGAGGAAGAAATGGAAAATCTTAACAGACCAATTGCTAAAGACAAAACTGAATTGGTCATCAAAAAACTCCCAACAAACAGAAGTCCAGAACCAGACAGATTCATAGGTGAAGTCTACCAAACATTTAAAGAAGAGTTAATATTTATCTTCCTCAAACTACCTGAAGAAATAAAAGAAAGCTTCCAAATATATCAGCCTTACCTTCACACCAAAACAATATCAAGGCAGTACAAAAAAAAAAAAAAAAAAAGAACTTCAGGCCAATATCCCTGATGAAGAAAGATGCAAAACCCTTAACAAAATATCAGCAAACCACATTCAACACTACATTAAAAGGATTATTTACCACAATCAAGTATGATTTATTCCAGGGCTGGGTGCAAGGATGGTTCAATATTCACAAATCAATCAAAGTGATACACCACATTAACAAAACAAAGGGTAAGAATCACATGATCATTTCAGTTAGATACACAGAATGCATCTGACCAAATTCAACATCCATTTGTGATAAAAATTCTTAGTACGGTGGGTTTACAGGGAACATACCTCAACATAGTAAAGGCCATATATGAGAAGCCCACAGCTAACATGATATTCAATGGTAAGAAACTGAGAGCTTTTCCTCTAAGATAAGGAACAAGACAAGGATGTCCATTCTCGCCACTTTTAGCCAACATAGTACTAGAAGTCCTAACTATAGCAATGGGACAAGTAAAAGAAATAAAGGGCATCCAAGTTGGTAAGGAAGAAGTAAAACTTCACTATTTACAGATGACATGTTACTATAAGAAGAAAACCCAAAAGGCAGTACAAAAAACCATTTTGTCAAATCAAAAACCATTAAAATAAATACAGTAAAGTTGCAGGATACAAATTAACACATAGAAATCTGTTGCATTCCTATACACTAACAACTAGCAGAAAGAGAATTAAGAAAACAATGCCACTTACAACTTCACTAAAAGAATAAAATACCTAGGACTAAACTTAACCAAGGAGGTAAAAGACCTGTATTCTAGAAACTGTGAAACAGTGGTGGAGGAAATTGAAGAGGACAAAAGCAAATGGAAAGACATACCATGCTCATGTATTAGAACAAATAGTACTGTTAAAATGTCTATACTACTGAAAGCAACCTACAGATTCAAGGCAATCACTACCAAAATACCAACAGTATTATTCAAAGAACTAGAATAAATAATCCTAAAATTTGTATGGAACCTCAAAAAGACTCTGAACAGCCAAAGCAATATTGAGAAAGAAGCACAAAGCTAGAGATACCACAATCCCAGATTTCCAGATGTACTTACAAAGCTGTTGTAATTAAAACAGTATAGTACTGGCACAAAAACAGACACATAGATCAATGGAACAGAAAAGAATCTAGAAATAAACTCATGGTTATGTGGTCACTTAATCTATGACAAAAGAGACAACAATATACATTGAGGAAAAAAATCCTTTTAATAAATGGTGCTGGGGGGGCGCCTAGGTGGCTCAGTGGGTTACAGCCTCTGCCTTTGGCTCAGGTCATGATCTCAGGGTCCTGGGATCGATGTGCGCATGGGGCTCTCTGCTCAGCAGGGAGCCTGCTTTCTCCTCTCTCTCTGCCTGCCTCTCTGCCTACTTGTGATCTCTCTCTGTCAAATAAATAAATAAAATCTTAAGAAAGAAAGAAAGAAAGAGAGAGAGAGAAGAAAAGAAAAGAAAAAAGAAAAGGCAAGGAAAGAAAGAAAGAAAGAAACGGTGCTGGGATGGAGCGCCTGGCCAGCTCAGTCATAAGAGTGTGTGACTCTTGATCTTGGGGTCATGAGTTCAAAACCTACTTTGTGTATATAGATTACTTAAATAAATATATTTTTAGTAATAATAATAATAATAATAATAATAATAATAATAAATGGTGCTTAGAAAACTAGGTAGCTGCAGCCAAAAGAATGAAACTGGACCACTTTCTTATACCATACATAAAAATAAACTCAAAATAAAGACCTAAATATGGGACCTGAAACGATAAAACTCACAGAAGGAAACACAGGCAGTATTATATTTGATAGAGCCTTAGCGATATATCTCCAGGTATGTCTTCTCAGGCAAAGGAAATAAAAGCAAAAAATGAACTATTAGGACTACACCAAAATAAAAGGCTTCTGCACCTCAAAGGAAACCATCAACAAAATAAAAAGGTAGCCTACTGAATGGGAGAAGATATTTGCAAATGAGATACTGATAAGGGATTAATATCAAAGTATATAAAGAAGTTATACAACTCAACACCAAAAAACCCCACAAATAACAATATTAAATAATGGGCAGAGGACCTGAACATTTTTTTCTCCAAAGAAAAGATGGCCAACAGACATATGAGAAGATGCTTATTATCACTAATTATCAAGAAAATGCAAAACAAAACCACAATGAAATGTCACCTTACACCTATAAGAATGGCTAGAATCAAAAATAAATAAGTATTGGCAAGAATGTGGAGAAAAAGGAGTGCTTTGCACTGTTGGTAGGAATGTAAATTAGTATAGCCACCATAGTAAACAATTTAGAGGTTCCTCAAGAAATTAAAAATAAAAATATGATCCTGTAATCTCACCACTGTTTTATCAGAAGAAAATAAAAACACTCATTCAGAAAGACATATGCTCTCCTTTGTTTATTGCCGCCTTATTTACAATAGCCAACATATGGAAGCAACCTAAGTGTCCATTGAGATATAGATGGATAAAGAAGATAGGATGTGTATGAATACAACAGACTATTATTCAACTATAAAAAAGGATGACATTTTGCCATTTGTTACAACACAGATGGATCTAGAGTGAAATAAATCAAAGACAAATACCATATGATTCACTTACATATTTAATCTAAAAAACAAAACAAAAGCAGGAAAATACCCATAAGCACAGAATAAACTGATGGTTAACAGAAGGGAGATGTTTGGGGGGATGGGCAAAATGAATGAAAGGTAGTAGGAGGTACAGGCTTCCAGTTACAGAATTAATAAGTCAAAGAGATGAAAGGTACAGCATAGGGAATATAGCCAATAGCACTGTAATATCAGTGTATTAAAAAAACACTACAATGAGATCATCTTATACCCATTACAATGAATGACTATAATCAAAATGGCAACAAATAACATGTTTGTTAGGATGTGAAAAAAGGGAAACTTCGTGTGCTGCTGGTAGAAATATTTATAGAGCAGCCACTATGGAAAACTGTATGATGATTCCTGAAAAAATTAAAAATAGAACTACAATATGATACAGTATTTCCACTTCTGGGTATTTATTTGAAGAAACAGAAAACACTAACTGGAAGAGATATTTGCACCCCATATTCACTGCAGCATAAAATACAGTAGCTAGACCATGTAAACAAGTGCCCACTGACAAATAAAAGGATAAAGAAGGTGTGATATACACATACAAAAAAGCCATAAAAAATAGTATCTTGCCATTTGTGACAACATGGATGGGCCTTGAGCTCACTATGCTATGGGAAATAAGTCAAAGAAAGACAGATACCATATTATTTCACTTTCATGTGAAATATTAAAAAAAAAGAAAGAAAGAAAAGAAAAGAAAAATCAAGAAAACCAAGGTCATAGATGCAGGGAACAAACTGGTGGTTGCCAGAGGTAGGGGGTGGGTAAAGTGGGTGAAAGGGGTCAAAAGGTACAAAGATTAATAGGTTTTGCTTAAACTTTTAAATAAATCATGGGTATATAAAACACAGCATGGTGGCTATAATTGATACTGTTGTATTGCACATTTGAAAGTGGCTAATACAGTAAATCTTTAAACTTTTTATCACAAGAAAAAAATTTGTAACTATGGTGATGGATGTCACTTACTGTATTGGTGATTTTGCAGTACATGCAAATATTAAGTCATTATGCTGTATACCTGAAACTGATAATAAGTATTATACCTCATTAAAATAAGCAAATAAATTAAAAATTTTTTAAAAATTATGTTATCCAGCAAAACCAGGTTCGAGGTCAAGGTTATAGAATTAGGTTATTAATTTTCACTTTTGGAGCATGATCTTCATTTATATGCGACATGCCTTTTTCTTGATTTCTACCCTGATATCATCTTACAAAAACAAAGTATTTGGCTCTGTATACCTTTGACTTTCTTCAAGAATTAATCTTAACTTATAGTCATTGAATGACTTCCATGCAAAGTATTAAATTACTGGATGGCAAACATGAAAAGAGTTGATATGCAGACAAGAAAACTAATCTTGCTACGGAACAGCATAGTGAATTTCCATAATTACTGTCTAGTAAGAAGGAAGCTAATTCACACAGCTGGAGGGGATAATCAGCAACTACACTCTAGACTCTGACGTCACAGCAGTTATCAAAATGCAGGCATACTCTCATTCTCATTTTACTTTGTTCAAGAAAGAGGAAAAGCTATCTTACTTTAAAGTAACAAGATATTTTTAGCCGAGGTATGTTTATAATCCTGGAGTGGCAGAGTTGAGGTGGGTAGTTTCCACCGGGGATAGAAATGAAATCAATTAAGAATCCTTTTACACCACTACAAATGGGGTTTATTATGACAGTGTATGCTCTACATAAAATTAAAATATATTATTAAAGTCTTTAAATTCTTTGCATTTTAAAGGATGGAAAGGATTTTTCCATTTCCCTCCTTGATTTCACATCCATCTCCAGAAGATGTCTTGTGCTTTTATCTCTGTGCTTCTCTAGAAGACTACCAAAAAAAAAAAAAAAAAAAAAATCCAAAGAGCTTAGCTCACATCGTTCAGTAAAACAGGTGCACCTAGTTTGACAAAACAAGGCACCATGTAATTTAAAGAAGTTCTTATCAGCCAGCTATGTTAATTCTACTCTATTCAAAATACACAGAAAAAAAAAAGTGTATTTTCCATAAATGAAGCAGTAGAGACATGAGACCTTTAAGGATGCAGGAATATCTGTAAGCAGTGACAAGTAAAAAATTGAAGTTAAGAAACTTTCATTATTGCTTTAAGTTTGTTTGTAATTTTAATGGAAAGAAAATGATGCAGGCAGGAACAAAAATTGCAGAAGTTGGACTTAATCTCCTAGGCATTGATGTGTACAAATTGATATCTTTTTTTATATAAACCATCCATCTCATTTAGATACTACAAGGAAAGTAAGCTTGCATGCTGGCTGAATATTTGTTTTTTCAGTGGGGAAAAAAGTCAATTAAAAGCTGATTTTGTTAAACCAGCAGCCTGATGACTCTTCATTTAACTCGTAATATTACTAGTCCTGGAAAGTAAAACTAGTGTAGAAATGAGATCACTAGTTATTGCATTCCAATGGTAAGTTTAAATATGGTAATACGTAACTGACAGAGGCATGTATAAGCAGAAATGCCCCCCTACTTACAGTTACCTGGTTATGGTTTCGTTCACCCTCCAGGGAGATACAGTTCTGAGAGTGATGTGTGGAGCTTCGGCATCCTCCTCTGGGAGACATTCAGCTTGGGGGTCTGCCCATACCCTGGAATGACAAATCAACAAGCACGGGAGCAGGTGGAAAGAGGTAAGCCAAAGAGAGGGCGTAGCAGTGTTCCCATGCAGCCCCCAGGGACAGTGCCAAGGCTGTGTGTGTGGAGGTCCCAGCAGGAGAGGACATAGCACTTGGGTATGTGGACAGCAGAGGTGTTGATCCGTCTGCTTTTGCATCCCGTGGACGGTCGAGCTCTTCTGTGACCAAAACCAACAACAGCAAAAGAAACTTTTAAAGACTCCAGCACTTTAAAAATAGAGCTATAGGCTTTCCTTCCATTCCCCCCTGCCTGACATGGCTTCTACAAGGTTGTACCATGCACTATCTTCAAGCAAGAGAGAGCAGCATTCCTCAAGCTCCTATTTTCTATTCTGTGCCAAATGAATGCACTAATAGTATGATAAATTGAAATGTAGTTGGACCTCAGAGAGAAGTGTTTGAAAATTGTGTAACACTTCTGAAGAAACCATAAGCTGTTCCCAGATCAGAAACAGGAATAAGTCGGTGCTGGTGGCCCGCTGACATGCACGTGTGTGGTCTACAGCTCTCACCAGAGAGAAGGCTTCTGACACAGTAATGCCCTCGCAGGAGGTCCCTCTCGAGGAGGCTGGCTGTAGAACCAGGTTCAGGAGGAGGACTTGCATCTCCCTTCTTTCCTCTCACCGCCATTTTACTTCCTGTGCGCACACACACAGGCACGTCCACACTGCCCAGCATACCGCCAGACAGCTCTGAATTAACAATTCTTCTTGGGTTGTCAAGGAATAAAACTCCTACTATTTTTATTTCACTTTTAAATTAGTTTCTGTAAAATCGTTATCCTTCCTTCATCTTCAAAAACCTGGGTTGTGTAGATGATTTAAAAAAAAAAAAAAAATCTCTGCCCACAGCATCTAAAAGCAAATTCTAAAAGCAAAATCAAATACTTAGAGCAACTAAAATATGCATTTGTGATTTTCTTACCTCAGATGCTGTGACAAATGGACAAATGAAAAATAAGCTATTGGAGCTAGAAGGTAATTCGATGGCTCTGTAATACTGAACTCTGCATTATTTGCAGAAAACAGAAGTCAGTTTGTCCTGAAATGGGTTTTTTGGGTTTCCATTACACCCTCTACATAAGGTACTAAAGATTACACACTGCATAATGCCCTGTGTGAACATTTATATCTTATCTCCATTCTAAATGCTCCATTCTGTTCCTCTTGGGTCTTCAGGATACCGAATGTCAGCCCCTCAGAATTGCCCAGAAGACATTTTCAAAATTATGATGAAGTGCTGGGATTATAAACCTGAAAACCGCCCCAAGTTCAGTGAACTTCAGAAAGAGCTCACTCTCATCAAGAGGAAAATCACACAGTGATGGAATGGTGCAAACAGCTTCTAAGACCTGGTTCTCCAACAGAGTGACACTGTTCTTCTCATTAACAATGAGTTCATACCACATTACCTGCAACAGTCTTCCAAGGTGATTTTTGTTATTGTTTTTTTAAGTATGTGCCACTGACAGAAAAAAAGGCAAAGGCCGATGTATTCCAGAAACAGACACTCTTCCCAAGGGCTTTATTAGCTCACCGCAGCAATCCTGCCATTTCAGGCCATTGTAAATAGAAAAGCACAGCCTCTCAGTGAGAGGGAAGATCAGATCTTTTTCACACCAGGACCATTGATGTTTCTCGAAGGTTTTCTCCTTCAGGCACAGTTCCCAGGCTGCTGTCGTGTGCCACAGACCTGACTCCATGGGTGCCAGAGCAGCACTGGGAATGCCACTGTCTGCAGGACACATTCCAGCCACACGTGGCTTTTTGCTCTGCCAAGGCAAGGGTGCTCGTCAACATCATTTTCTGTTGGGAACTAGTTAGACCTCTTAGAGTTATTCTCTTCTTTCTTGCCAGAAAGAAACACAGTGTGAGAAGCATCACACTCCTGTATTATTAGGAAGGTAGTTGTTCCCCGCTCCTCAGTCCGGGCATCGGACAGTGATGCATGGAATGTCCTCAAAGAGCACATTCTCAGCGTTGAAACAGCAGCTCTTAGAAGATGTTTTTGAGAGCTGTGCCAGCAAGAAAGAAATTTTGAATGGGTGGAGAAAGAGAGCTAGAGAAAGCCGCTAGAGAAAGAGAGGGAAATATAAAATCTGCCTTCTTATTAGAGTTATACCTTTACAAATACACACACACACACACACACCTTTTATTTTATGGTCTGAAGTCACAGGAAAAGTTCTAAGAAATGTTTTTCGGAAGTTCATAGTTAAAGCCTAATGGCAGCAAAAAAAAAAAAAAAAAAAAGTTTTAGTGAAACTACAAATCACAAGTCCACAGAAAGAACAGCCTACTTTTGGTTAAGTACCTTCACCTCAGAAGAGCATCCTGATACTTAATTCCCTTTATTTGCATCAGTTTCTAGATCTGAAAGAATTTCATGATTCTAGTTCATAAACACACTGATGTGTGTACACAGATGTACGTGTATTGCCTGCCTGCACACACACACACTTCCATTAAGTAGGAGTAAATGCTAAAGAAGTCAAGTGAACATTACTGAAGAAGATAGAGGGACAGCCCTCCTGTTTCCACTTCCCCCCTCATTTACCCTTCCACTGCTACCAGGAGATGCTTATCTTAGCTGACAGTTCTGGAGATGCTTCATACGAATAAAATGGAACACAGAGTTAAAAAGAGGAGTGTGTTGAGCTGCCTGTTAGTTGCATCCAGGGAACTTACCCCACGTTCTGTATATAGTTGCCTCTCAGGATAAATATGTGTGTAGGAGATGGTCACGCTCAGGGGTAAATGTGGCTTGGGAGCTTTTACTAAGTGCTCGGGCCTGTGTCCAGATAAAGAGCACCTTCAGTGATCATTGGGCTATATCCATTGGGAGAGCTCGGGGGACAGAAAATTCCTCCTGCCCTCTCCAGCTGCCTCGGAATACTGTCGCACAGAACTCACACCCAGTACTTTGAAGGGTATAAAGGATACTACTGAAGAGAACAAAATAGCTTTGTCTATCAACTTCCTTGCAAGCTTTGTACACATTTAATAATTACTACATCCAGACCAAAATGAAAGCCAAGTAAACTGGCCCTCAAAACTATATTGCAAAATACAAAACAACTTTTTAAAAAATCAGCATTGTCTTCCCTTCTGTCAAATATGGTAAATAAATGGAAACTTCTTTTGATGGCCTATACTGCAGTAAATCGAAGCACAGACACATTAAGTAAGTGCTATGGTCTTCAGGCGCGTGCCTGCCTTCAAAAGAAGAGTCAGATGGGACATTTTTACCCTTTGTCAGTATTTCCACATGAATCTCTTCATAATATTCTTTGTTTAAAGACAACAGCCTCTCATCACTTACTAGCCTCAACACTAGGCCTCCTCAGCAAGGAGAGGAAATGACGGTTTTGGCTTTAATTTTGTGAACAAGACCTGAAGCTTAATCTTTGCATTCTGGTGTAAAGAATGAACACGGCATTGATATTTCACTCATCCAGGCTGTTCAAATTTGCAATTCACATCATAACTCTGTGCTTAAATTAAAGAAGCTTTTCAAAACATCGTGACATCTGCAGCATTAAATTCTATTTTATTTTTTGCCCCAAGGCAGGCAGGGGTATAGTTCAGGATTAATCACTCATTGGGAGTCTTTCAGGATAAGTTGTATGGAATATTAAATTTAATATAGGCACATGAATTAAGAAAAACTTATACAAACCATTTTTTACTGTTAATTTTGTTGTCCTTGGAGCATAATTTATTCATCCCTTCTGTCGCTGATAATTATTGGAATTATGTACTTTAAGAGGCTAATCCATACCCAGAAAGCACACATACAAATACTGTTCTGAATCTGCGAGTTGATGTAGGGAAAGAAGGCTTCAGAAATGCACAAAACCTTATAACTTGTTTAGTAAGAAAACAGAAACCAAAATTGCCACTAGACTGAATGTAATTAAGCCAGGTTGCAAATTTGTATTGTTAATGGATTTTCCAAGAGTTGCATCTATCATTCCTATACAGTTCCTGTCATAATTCCTTAAATTTATGAGTACAGAGTAAAGGTGGGGGGAAATAAGCCCAAGCAGCCTGACTCACCTGCATTTTTCAATCGTGAATCACCGACAAACTTTTATGACAAATATTAGGTAGTTCATCATTTTTCAAGAAAAATCTTTTAATGTTAAATTAACATTTATTGCCAGTATTTGAAACCTAAAATCAATTCCATATTCTATGCAGCCTAAGGTTACTTCAAAGCCAATATATTATTTCCCTTCCAGAAAAATAATAAAGGATTAATAGGTTTTGCTTAAACTTTTAAAACAAGAGGCCTTATTTGAGCCCATCCCACCACCGAGTCCCCAGTGAAAGGTCTCATATAATCATTTCCCTCTCATCTCCCAAATTTAATATAGGCAATAAAGTTCTTCATCCATAATTCACCATTTCATCACAAATAACAATACTATTGGATCATCTTACTAGCAGATCAGTGTAGACCATGAGCCTAATTATATTAGCTATTGTTCAGTACACATTTCACAACTGTTTTTTTAAAAGAAAAGCTAAGGTTTAGCCATTAAAACAGGTTTAATTTCCTTTAAGCCACAAGATGGTTTTCTTGTCTATGTTGTATTTTGGTTTTGCCATATAGTTTTTTTATAGTCTGGCTAATACCACTAAAATAACTCTGTGAGATTGTGTCAAGAAGGAAGTGTTTTAATTATAATTTTTGCCCCACACTGAGGACCTCTTTAGGGGATAAACATAACACTTATGATGCAAAAATCAGTGACAGCATGTTGTTGTCGTTCAGTTATCTCAGACGTTCCACTTTCAGGGGCTGGCTTGTGATAAAGCAGAATGTTCCCAGAGTGCACCTGAGCACCTCAGGGAGGACACTCTGTGGCCAGGCATCATCCACAGTATCCACAGCAAGACTGATACACTCTGCAAAAAGGCTGTCTGTCTCGGCATTCTTCCCTTTACACATACTCCCTTGACCACACCACTGATACTTTAGAAGTTTTTTACCAAGAGATCTAATTGTCCATAAGCACTCTTCTGAGTCATGTAAAGACCGACTTCTATTTAGGTCAGAAACTTTACACAAAACAGAGAATAACGCAAAATAAACAGGGCAAAAGAGGGGCAGACATCGAAAAAGACACGTCTTCTTTATGTATTAATATGTTAATTAAATGGAAACAGATTTTATATGAAAATGAGTTTATATTACATTTCCATTATACTATTAAGTTAGCATGAAAGTTTACCATTAAAATAAAGTTACCTCTTTTATTACTAACTCTGATTTACTTATGCATACCAGAAATTTTTTATTAAATATTTCAACTTTATTTATTTTTCTCTGTTTTGATTAGTTTCACATCAAGTCTGAATACAGTATTATTTGGGAGAATCCAGAATTGCATATTAATTTCTGCAAAAAAAAAAATACTCACGTACAAGATTACCTACTTGAAAGAGATACTGATAGTCTCAGACTCCCATAAAATTCTCCTTTAAAGAATAATGCTGTAATACAGAAGGTGTATAAAGCATGTATCTCGGTCATTATTCAGTTTAAGGAAATATTTATTACCCCTTGAAAACCAGCCTACTGCCTCTTACTGATTCAAAGATTAAATTCTGAATTGTTGAGTATAGACCTCAAGACTCACTTAGCTCGCTAACAAGGATGGAGAGTCTTGGGTGGTGGAGGAACCCTGCTGAACTAAATTCTAGTCACTTTAAACTGCACAGAAGTAATGAGCATAGACTTTAGTTTGTCTGTTAATAAGGAGCTGAGGTGAGCATCTGCAAAGGCAAGAGAGCAAAGAACCTGTTCTTCTAAGACAGAATGACGCAGCCCCTACTGAGAATGTGGAATGATTCAAGAGGAACAGAGATTTGGACAATGTCCCTAGAAAGCCCCAGGAGACCAGTGCCTCCAGGCCCGATCCTTCCCGACAGAAAATTAAAAAGATGCTGGCGCCAAAGCAGCAAAAGAGGCACCTGCCAGGGTGTGGCCCTTAGTTTGAGCAAACCAAACAGCTCTCTCCCTTGCATTTGGAGTTTTCTATCCATAGCTCAGGGATGATGCTGCTGAACCACACCCAAATACTCATTGTCTTGCTGACTAGGATCTGGGCATATCAACTGAGGTCCCTCATTATGCATCCTTTGTTAGAAATGTTTAGTTGCAAGAGGGTGTAGTAGCCTCAGTGAGAGCACTTGGATCATCCCTGTTTCCCCTCCTGACTAACATTAACTAATTGGCTCCTGGAGCCATGCCCAGAGGGACCTTCCTGGGGTGAGCTCTACCCTGGGGAAACAGGGAATTCAGCAGGGAAGGAGGACAATACCCACTGAACAGCAATGTTTCTTGTCTTTGTCTAGTCATGTCTGAGGGGAAAGAATTAGAAACAAGCTAAAGCCAGTGGTGGTGCAGACAGCTGAGCTGAGATGCAGAAGGCAGAGCCCAGAGCCAGAGGTTCACGAAACCAAGTGTAAAGGGCAGGCGGGGCAGTGACAGAGTCCGCACATCCAAGGACTAACCTTCTGACAAAGAAATGTAGCAGCAGTGAGAGAATGTGGTCCTCAAAGGAGGGAGGGGGGATGAGGAGCCTCTTGCTGCATGTTATTAAACATTAAATTCCTCTCGAGCCTCTACATTTTTAAAGGACACTGAATTGGATATTGATTTGATTTTCTTTTATGCCCCTGTTAATCTCAGGAGGTAGCCACTGTGCAATGAAAATCACCCTGACTCGGGTTTTCCATAAGGCTGCAGAGAGACAGTGGCCCGGCCCACTCCCCAAGCACCATGCATATGTGTGGGGTAGGCGGCCTTGGAGGACATTTGCTGGGAGAGCTCCTGCTTTTTATTAAAGGAATCTTGTAGTAGATATCTCTGCCTGCAGCATGAAGACAGATTTAGCTTCCCTCCTTGCCAGCAAACTTGTAGGAACCCTGAAACATGAATATTTATTTTATTCTAAACAGATTTGAATTCTGAATTTCTAAACTCTCTTCCCACACATTCCCAGTGAGACCAGCAGATTGAAATGTTCTAAAAGTGATAGTAAGAACCCTGGTAGCAGAATCTTATCGTGTGTTTTCTCTCCGCTTTGTTCATTCAGGAAGCTTTTCCTGAACATCTGCCATGTCAGGTACAGGGAATGGCATTGGGTGCTACTTTTTCTGTTTTGTTTTTGTTTCTTGTTTTTACTTTTTAAACTTCTGGTTGGTATTTTCTTTTCTCATATGCAGCTATTTAATCCTTCCCTTAACAAAACAGAAAAGCCTTTATCGGATAGCATTGCAACGGCCCTAGACCAAAGAGTTTCTCCTCAGGTGCTCAGGAGGCCCTGCCTTGTAGGGAACTCCCAGGCGTCCATTCACTGAGGCCAACTGCACGTCCACTCTGCAAGTGGCCCCATGGTCCTTGCAGCTTAGAATACAGCTTCATTGTCGTCCTTGTGCTAGAGACAGGAAAAGTGGGTTGCAGATGTCTTGGAGCAATGACGCTATCAACAGAGGCTCTTGGGAGATTTCTCCTAGGACACAAAGACCACTGTGAGCAGGCATGTCGAGGGAAGCAGCCTATCGACTTGGCCAAGTAAGCTCATTAAGTGACCTACCTACCTCCAAAGAAATGTCAAAACACTAGCAATGACTACTCTATCTTAAACCCCCGGACATACTCAGTTTACTATTTCCTCTCTCCCATGCCAATACTTTGTGTTGTTTCCTGCACTTTCCCTATCAGTAAATGCCTAAAGTTATTTCAACTGTGCAATGTTAAAGACTTTTCCCAAAGATTCAGAAAAGAGGGTAGCAAACACGACAAGTTCAGAATAAGCCAAGCTACCTAGATATACATACCCAACAGCACCACTGTGTTCAATCCTCAGCTCTACACTTCCCCCAAAGTAGTACCCTTCCTAAAAAGCCAAATACCATACCTTTCTGCCATTTGCTAAGACCATCTGTAATATCAGAATAAGCATACTGTAGATGGTATCCAAAGCAGATTCTAAAGTGACATACTAAGAAGCCAGACTTTGGTCATCAGACAAAAGAAACCCCACTTCGCCCTTATGTGCTCAGTTAAAAGACCCTCGCAAAAACTACAACCATCTAGGCAATCCATCTGGTCACAGGAGGGAATACTTTACCTTGAAAGCATAGGACAGATATAAGTGTGAAATGTCAATACTCTGAGAAACATAGGGTAAGCATAAGATGGCCATAAAAAAGAAACCCCAATTGCCACACTGGAGCAGCAAGAAATTGAGTGTGGAAAATGAAGTATATACGAGTCCAAATTGTTGTTATTAATATTTTCTTCATATAGCTTTTGTCAAATTATACAACCTGTGGGTCTTCTGAGTTGTCTGAACAATCTTTTTGAAGATTAACCCCCCCAAACTGGGGGCTCCATTTTCTAAGTGCCCTGGATTCAAAACTTTAGGGTCTGAGAGAGAGATCTGGAATCTGTTATTACTGAGATCCCAGGCAAGAACCATCCTTACAGTCTTTGCCAGCTCACCAATCCATGCCTTTGTTCTTCTTTAAACACAGAAGGGAAAAAAATTAAAAAGCAGAACACCCTACTCTGTAGGAATTTTCCTTCCACAAATAACTTGACTAGGTAGAAATAAACTTGCCTGCCTGCTCTTAAGACATGCCAGGCTTCTGGAAGGGAATGCAAAGGGCATGGTGCCCAGAGCCATGCTTAATATGACTGGGAATGTTTTCTCCTACAGCAGACTTTTCCTAGTTTGACTATAGGATGCTTTGTAGGCCCATCCCATGCCAGTCTAAGTTGTTTTGCTTCAGTTTCAAGCAAAAGGCCATTTCCCATAGAAGTGAATTTATTTACTATAATTCTCCCTCAGGTGCTAGGCCTTTCTTGCAATGTACAGAAAATATGCATGTTTTAATGGGATTTACTATTTTGGCTTTAGAGTCAGAGACTCGTTCCACAAAGTTCATGTGGTTCCCCATAGCAAGTGTATTTCATAACCCTGCAATTCTAAATCCAACCCCAGGTATAGACTCTGAGTATCAGATCAAAATCATAGATAAAGGGGAGCTGGTAGGGAAAGGTCTTGGTTATTCCCAATTTGTGACCAAAGTGGTCAAAGATAAGAAACTCTCTTCCACTTGATGAACATTTTACTGTACCATATGAAATGTCAGTTCCCCAGGACCATCCTGTGACCTAATCAGACTCTCAGTGAGTGCCAGGAGCACACACTTTTCATGGCCTGTTTCAGCATTTTCCTTCAGAGCATGCTGAGATTTCTCACTGAAACAGCTTTGTTGGACAGACATCTTCAGATTTCATATTTATGTTTAAATACATTAGGTGGCCTAATGAAGCAACGTGAGTACAATGGCGGTGAGTCGCGGGGGTGGGGTGAATTCTGCTGACTTGATGTTATTATGGCTTTCCTTGTGTGTGTTTCTCTTGGTGGGTTCTGGTGAGTAGCCTGGAAGGTTGGCATTCTCTGAAGTCATAGCCATACAATCACATAGGGTTAGGAAAAGCCATATAAATGCAGGAGAATAAAATCAAATTGTCAAAGTCCCAAGAACAGCCCTGACTTCTTCAGGAACCCAAGCAAACTAAAAGCAAAGATGAACTGCACAAATGGTGCCCAGGACATTTGACTGTGGGTAGCCTGCTGGATTAAGACACTGCCATTTTCCTGGCATGGGTCCACAGTGAGTGGTTACAGAAATGTAGTTTTCTGGGTTGCTTCCTCTTCCCTTTGATAGAAGATAATTTCGAGATGATGGGGTACAAGTGGGGCCTGTTCTCAGCCTGCCAAGGTATAGATGTTCCCTCTGTAAGCATCACTTAGAGCAAAACACACCTGTGTGGTTTACCAAGTTTCCCTCTAGTGCCAATATTATCAGGTTAAAGCACCTTTAATCTTTTTTGTTGCTGTTTTAAAATAATTTATTTGTGAAGTGGATAAAAGAAACACTGGAAATAGGGTGCTTCTTATTAAAAAAAATTGAGTGTAGATCATACACACAAGGCCTTTGGTGAGTTTATCTGGCTTTGTAAACAAATCCGACCACGAATGACAGCTAACTGTATAAAACAGTGTGTTGTCTGTCTCTGACCATTTTTAACTCTGATCTGTATTTAACACTTATTTATTTGTTAGTTTTTACATCCAGAAGAAATACACTTTCAACTCTGGCTAACATTGTAGAATGTTTTTCAATTGTTTTCTGATTTTTTAAAACATGATTTCATCATTTTTGTAAACTTAGATCATTTTCGAGGAGCCTTTTTCGTTTCCAATAGACCAATTACAACGTGTAGGTTTGCAGAACCTTTCTTTTCACTGTATTCTTATAATAAATGTAAAGTATTTGTAGCAAACTGTGCCGTGTCTTGTTTAATGTTTCCATCATGTTTATATTTCGCTTCCTTTCCCAAATAAATACATTCTAAGTAGAACAAAAGGAAGGAGAAATTTCCATGGTAACTGGCCTCCTAGGGATGTAACTGTGCATAAAAAATTATTAGCTTTCAGTTTCTCTGTAATTAAGCTTATGAGTTCTGATGATAATAGGTGTGTGTTGCTTAGAGTCCAATCACTGTTCCCTCTATTTGGAAATCAAACCCCAAATGTAATTCAAGTCCCATTTCTCTGTGTGGACTGGCTGTTTGCCAGGTTTTTGTTGTTGTTTCATAACAGGATTTGTTTAGACATAACAAGGATTTCGGGGAGAAAGGTGGCTGCGAGGGATGTTTAAAAAGAGAAGCCGAAAGTGGCAGAAACACAGCAGTTAGCTGCATGCCCTTGGCTGGCTGGTGCCCAGGGCTGAGCTGGTCACCGCGCCAAGACGCTGGACTTCTATTTACCCTTCAGTCAGCAAATCGATCATCTTTCTAAAACAGCATGCTGTTATTTACAAAGGTTTCCCTGCATTCAACCAAGTCTCCTCCTCCTCCCTGATCTTGGATTAGAAGAGTCAACCACCTCCTCTCCAAATCACACATGTTTACAGTTTGTGGGACAGCCCCCAAGCTTCTGAGGACAGGCGAATCCAATCTATCCAGATCTTTTCTGCCTCCCTGCACTCTGACCAGAAACTCTGCGTTTCTGTACCCTTGGTGAATTCCTGTTCACGGCAGCTCTTAACTGTCGTTAAGCTGCATCCTTGTCTCCAGCGAGTTTGATTTCTGACACAGCATCCTTGACAACCTGTGCTTTTCCTGACTTTATTAATTAAGACCAGCTGCATCCATCACCAAGGAAAGCTGGCCATCTGACTGAAATCCTGTTCGCCAGTGGGGAATGAGCGGTATCTCTAAATTCTCTGGAGTTCTCCTGCTATTCAAGTACCACATTTCACGGTCCATTCTCCTCTAGCTTATGATTTCTTCAGGCTTATAAAAAAAAAACATGAATATATGAGCTAGTTTCTATCAAAAGCGTCAGTGGCTGCTCCTTCAATTAAAAGCTGAGTCCAAATAAAGTGCTTTTTAAAATTCTTCAAATCTGAAACTCTTCTGAGTATGGCTGAGGAAGGCTACTGGTGCTGCTTCCAAAGGCATCTGCTGTTGAAACAAGCACCAAGATGGGAACTAGGAAACCCAGTTCCTCATCCCTGGTTGGACTCTCACTTGTTTTAAACCTGAACAAGCTGTTTACTCTTTAAGGCACAGTTCCCTCGCCTGTAAAATGAGACTGGACGACAGAATTAACTAGTATTCAACTTTTTCTTTTTTTCCCCCACCTCCCACTTTTTTTTTTTTTTTTTTTAAATTCCCATCAGCCACACCTTCTTCCTAAAAGCATTCTGATTTCCAACAGGGGAATTTCCTCTTCAGTGTTTGGTGTGATACTGGGGTCCTCCCACTACAGAAGCCAAAGGGTCCATATTTAGCCAATTAGATCCTTTCTCCCAGGACTAAGTCTTGAAGGATGAAGGAACAGCTAGAGGCTATTCCTCCCAGGAAAGTATTGTAACCCCAGATCCCTGGCCCTCCAGGTCACCTTTGGTTTCTCTGCATTCCAAAGCCTTGTTCTCCAGCTTCCCATTGACCTTGGAGCTTTCTGGTGTCCTTCCAGCTGATTCCCTTCTGCCCACATCATCCACAGCCCAGGTCTGTTGTCTGCGGCCAAGGACCCTGACCGACACAACCATCTCTAAGATATGGTCCCTTCCAACTTTGAGATTTTTGTGATTTTCCCAGTCTTCTCAGAGTCATTTTTGGAATCCATGAACAACAGCATAATTTAGAATGGGTTCTGTTCCTTTGGCTCTTACAGTGTAGCTGTCAGAATTCAAGAGTGATGAGAAAAAGGGAAACTCCCTCAAGGTTTAGTCACCTAGTGGGCTGATTATCCAAACTAACCCTTTTAATGTTTCCCCAGCTCTGGACCTAGGTAATTCAAAATTATAAATGTTTCCTTTGCAGTCTCCCTATGGTGATGGTAACACCATAAGATAGTTAAATGATAAGGTCAGTGGACTAGAACATTGTGAGAGGCTAATTGATCTATCACAGTAATATAAATGCCAAGAATTAATAGAAAAATAAATGTCACAGGGAGTCTGGGAACTGACAACCTTAGAAGGTACTCTCTTATGAACTCCATCTCCCACCCTCGAGCAGGGTTTGGCCTTCTTCCATATTCAGAAAGGTCTTTCCCTTTCCTGCAAAACATACATGAACACAGCCCAAATGTTTCCTTCTAGACCTGTATAAAAGCCAGCAAATACATTAAGCCTATTGGGTTTTCATCCCAAGTTAATTTTCCAAGAGCCTCTGAAGACGTTCCCTCTGCTTGCAAGTCTCTTGTCTCCCTGCCAAATACCAAGGAATTATTATGACATAGTATCATAGCACAGAGGGGCTATAAGGAACATACTTACAATGCCTTGCCTAATGAAAGGGAATGAGTAGGAAGTGGGAAGATTTGCTCACTAGTGACCCATTAGGCTCACAGTCTTACAGACTCAGAGCAGGGAAACCCCTGTCAAAGCCAGCCCCAAAACCCAGACACTGCACACTTCATTAGTCTTCTGTGGAATACCAGAGGTGAGAACACCTCATCTGTTATGGTTGAACTATCACTTTTCATCTCCATCGAGTAAGGAGACCAGCAGCCATCTGCCCCCCCAGGTTAACTCCTAAATTTTTTTTTTTTTTTTTTTTGGCATCAAACTAAATCCAGCCTCTTCTACAAGCTCTGATGCATACAGAAACTTACAAATGGGAGAGCAGCAAACTTAAAATATCATCCCTCCTCCTTCAGTTTATTGTTTCCTCCTATTCTTTCTCCTCTTCTCCCTCCTCCTTATT
This sequence comes from Spilogale gracilis, assembly GCA_004023965.1. Lineage (NCBI taxonomy): Eukaryota > Metazoa > Chordata > Mammalia > Carnivora > Mephitidae > Spilogale > Spilogale gracilis. The sequence goes on from PITA01004187.1 coordinate 126,741, forward strand.
TGAAAGGAGTCCTATATCCATATTACCTCACCTTTTTTTTTTTTTTACCCCAAAACAGATGACCCATGAATATAATCACTGGTGTATTGTAAATATGTATTTCTTTTTTTTTTTTTTTAAGATTTTATTTATTTGACAGAGAGAAACACAGCCAGAGAGGGAACACAAGCAGGGGGAGTGAGAGAGGGAGAAGCAGGCTTCCCGCCGAGCAGGGAGCCCGATGTGGGACTCGATCCCGGGTCTCTGGGATCATGACCTGAGCCGAAGGCAGTCGCTTAACCAACTGAGCCACCCAG